>JABSMS010070735.1:0-42277 GCA_018902275.1 Aleiodes sp. PSUC_FEM 10030003
AAGGTGGGGTAAAATGGACACTCGAATTGAACGGTTCGAGATAGAGATTTTCTGATGATTCCATTGGAAAGCTGAGGAAATTTTAGTAAAAATATATGTATCAAAATTAATTTCTTTTATTTCTTTGAAAATTCGATTTTTCGCTCAAGACTTGAAGGGGTCCCTTCAAATCTTGACCAGAAAACTCGAATTTTCTAAAACATCAAAAAATTAATTTCCTCAGCTTTCCAATGGAACTATCAAAATGAGCCTATCTTCGATATTTCCCTTGATTTCTTGCGATTTTCATAATATATAACATCAAAACTAGGGCGTCTCTATTTTACCCCTTGTGTCCATTTTATCCCACCTTCGCCTAATTAATAGAATTTTTTTTTAAATAGGTATCAAATTTAGAACAGAATATGAGTATATCGAGTATGACTACAGTTCAACAAAAAGCAATACCTCAAATTTTATCTGGAGGAGATATTTTAATTAGGTCACAAACAGGCTCTGGTAAAACATTGGCTTATGCAATACCAATTGTCGAGTCACTCCACAAAATTAGGCCAAAACTTATGAGAAGCAGTGGAATAAGAGCATTGGTAGTTGTACCTACAAGGGAATTAGCTATGCAAACCTACGAATGTTTTTTAAAGCTCATCAAGGTAATTTTATTAGTTATTGAACAAAATATGTACTGAATGGACAATAACGATATTATTAATTAATTGCATGTAATTTTTTTGCAGTCTTTCACATGGATTGTGCCAGGATACTTGATTGGTGGAGAAAAACGAAAAGCTGAAAAAGCCAGACTAAGACGTGGTTGCACAATATTGGTTGCAACGCCTGGTAGATTATTAGATCATATAAAACATACAGAAGCCTTGAAACTGAGCAATGTCAAATGTTTTGTTTTGGACGAGGCTGATCGGATGCTTGATATGGGATATGAGAAAGATATATCTGGGTAAGTGTATCAAATGGTTTGCATTGAGATTGCAATTTAATCCTGCAAATCATATGTCAACAATGTTTTTGAAAAATCATTGCTGTGTTGAATTTTCCTCATTCTTTGTCATTATGATAATATAATTTTCAGTATCGTTTCTGCGTTGAAAATTACGGAATCTGATGGCCAATTTACTGACTATGATCCTCTAAAGATGTTACGGCAAAATACGAAAATTATTTTTAATGATGAAGAAGATTGTGAGAAAGAGGATAGAGATGATAAAAATCCAACGGAAGAAGATGAAATAGCCAAGAAATTTGATTCGGGTCGGGAATATCACTCTGGAACAGATAGTGAGGATGAGGGAGAGGATACTTGTATGAAAACGGGAAAGGAAATTAGTTTTGAAAGTTCCCAAACAGTTGATCGTGTTGCACAAAACAATCCTGAAGATCTTAAATTGAGAAGACAAACCATTTTGTTATCAGCAACATTGACTCATGCAGTTGAAAAACTCGCTGGTCTCACAATGACTACTCCAGTATTTGTTGATGCCGCCGCAGAGAATTTGCGTAATGTGGGTGGGAGTTTGAATGAAATTAATGAAGACTTGGTTGTTCCACAGAGTGTTGTACAGAGTTACATAGTTACTCCACCGAAACTGCGAATGGTCACACTCTGTGCTTATATTGTGAGCAAATGCCAGGTAATCAATTTTTTCCTCAGACGCTTCCAACAATGAAAAGAAACTATTGAAATTAATTATATTGTACAATTTTTTGTTTGCATCTGCACCAGATACCAGGGCAGCACAAAGTTCTTGTTTTCATGGCAACCCAAGATATGGTTGATTTTTATACTGAAATTTTCACAACGGTACTAAAAAAACCAATGGATGAGCACGATGAAGACTCGGGTGCTCTAGTTGATGTTGAATTTTTCAAACTACATGGAAATATGACGCAGAAAGATAGAACTGAAGTATTTAAAACATTCAGACAAGCTCGGAGTGGTGTACTACTATGTACAGTAAGTGTTATTTTCATCAATATTTTGAGAATGAAGTACGTAAAGGTATATGTTTTCAATTTCATTCACACACACTACTTGATCCGTTATGTACTAATTTTTCTACAATTTCACAGTTAAAATGATGATTATTGTTGTCATTTTTTCCTCAACAATTATGCAATGTTTCGGAATTTACGTGAGCCCATTAGATTTAAACTCGTTGCGTTATTATTAATGCACTTCAATGCGGGCTTTATGAGAATTATTAGTGAAACGTATTATCTTGTAATATAGCGGCTTTCTCAGACTTGATCTATGGAGCAAGTGAGATGTTTTGAACGGCTATTCGTTACTGATCCACTGCGGTGGTGCCCTCCTCCCGGTAAAGAATCTTGCTTTTTAATCACCATCATCAATTGCCGTCAAGTTTTGTCGGCATCGAAATTCAGTGGCAGTTTACTGCATCATTTTCTTTTTCATTCATTTATTATTGAAATTTTATCTAATATTAATAATTTTTCATAAAGTATTTGTTGGAAAAAATCGCAAAAACAATCGATTATTCCTATACGTAGAATTGAAATGCCCACGTGCCTCCACTGATTGAATTAATTTAATGGTAGGTGTACGATATATATGGTATAATAAAAATAGTAGAGAGAATTCATTGATGTATAATCGTTTCGTGAAAGAATTTTCGTATTCTCCAACGGGTCCCACCACCCCCCACTGCTGCACTGAAGATTTCTCGGGCCATCAAGTTAAAACTGCTCGGTATTATACCGTGACACTAAATCATTGGCTAGCCAAACATAGAGTGCGGTTGAAGGACGATGCCTCAGTATCAAACGTTCACCGCTGGGGTCCCCAGCAGGCATCATATACCCCCACTGGGCAAATCGTCATCACAAAACGAAGAATCGCGGCGGTTTTGTAAGACATTTGTACCGCAGAACTTTGAGAAAAATAAATATAAAATTAATCCCATTCTCGTATAATTTTTATTGTATTTACAATTTCAAGAAACAATAGGACAATATTAAAAAATTCTCAGTAACCAAAACCTATTATTTGATGATAATTCATTGATTTTTCAATAGGATGTAGCAGCACGCGGTCTAGATATGCCAAAAGTCGATACTGTTGTACAGTATACTGGACCGCTTTCGGAAAGAGACTATGTACATCGAATTGGTCGGACTGCTCGTGCTGGTTCCTCTGGGACGGCAATAATATTCCTCACTCCACCAGAAATTGAATTTGTAAGAGCTCTAGAGTCTCGTAGAATTCGAATTCAACGAGAGGACATGAACGACATATTGGATAAGTTAATGGGTCCATTTTCGAAACATTTAACAGTAGAACGAAATGCTACCAATCTTCAGAATAAATTTGAGAATCTCTTGATTGAGAACAAGAAAATCCACAGCATGGCATGTAAAGGTAAGTCGAATCTATTTAATACAATAATGTATGGGAGTAATATAAATTGTATTCAGATTAGAGTTAATCAAGTGTCTATAAGAGGCTCTGATTTCGTTTGATCGTAATAAAAATACGGTAATTTTGAAGGGTGAAGAGAAATGAAGTGAACTTTTTTTTTGTCAGTCTCCCCAGCATATTAAGTCATTCCCCATACTGGCAACGTTATCTACGAGGGGAATAGAGAGGAAGTTCTCTTTCGGGTCTTGCAGTCATATTTACATAGTGTATGAGCGAGGAGGGATGATCTTATTTGTCAAGCCGTGGTTACTCTATTAGGGACGTTATGGGGAGGAATTTATTTGCTGTAATAATAAATCCATTACGCAACAACGCAAATTCGTTCACTGGGGTGTGATGTGTTCGTAATCCCACTCGTAGACTCAATATCGGAATGATTCAACTGGTTTTGTTAGATTAGTAGTTTCCACCATTGTGTACACGCGTTTTTTTTTTTAATACCAATGGCCGTGTAAGAAAATCCATTGAACTTTTGACGCGAAAGTTGGTAATGTTTTTTCAATACTTGAATAGTCTCTCTCTCTCTCTCTGAGTGGCGGTACAAGACTAACCACTTGACCGTTCTTTGCCTCATATGCCGAGTCATTGATGGATTAATTGCTGTCGACAGAGCCAATTCATAGTAGAACGAATGTAGAGGGTTTGGAACAATTTCGTCACATTGCGGAGAATGAAAAATGGAAGTACTTTTTTACAACTATAATTATTGACTTTTCCATTGATTTTCTGATGTACATGCGATTTATACTATTTTCACTTTATTGGTTCAAATTATTTCTCGAGATCAGTTGAATGAGGAGCCAACAGCAGGAATGAATGGATGGGCCTCGCTAATTCGTAGCATTAGCACCCCAATAGAGCAAATCAGGGAACCACCCCTCATATAAACTACAACTACTCCATAGGAGCCTTGCAGAAAATGTGGAGAGGGAGAAATTTCTTTCTACTCTCTCACTTGTTCGTACTCTCACTAAGTCGAGGGATTCATCCACTCAACCTCGTATAGTGCCACTCACACTTACATTTCTTTTTTCCAAGTGCCAACTATGTTCTATTCGATATAATATTCTTTTCTCTCTGAGAATAAAAGATGCTCTCCACTGTGGATAATCAAATGAATGAATATCCTAGTCATTATATTATTGTATTTCAATATATTTTTTGAAATTTTCCGCTGGAAATCACTAAGATTATTGATTTTAAAGAGAGTGAATGACGATGAGTTAGATCGAATCTGGTATGCTTAGCACGAGCGTCTTTTCCAGGGTTATGTTAGTGAGCTGCGGGGGCTCCGATACAATCCAACCACTGAATGTGGCTTCCGCCGAAACCACTTACGCTTTGTGGCTAGAGTGTCTTAACAATACGATACAGGATACAAATACAATAAGACGCAGTTACATCACTTAGGAACAATGCTGAACCACCCCCACATCACTCTTACCCGGCCTCTCGTCACCGCCTTTTCAAAATTTATGTGTTAAATGGAGAAAAACATTCCTTCCTTTCTTCTTTTCTCTTCACGCTTTTCTTCTTACTGAGCTTTACTTTATTTCGTAAATCATTGATGGTCCTTTCTCAATATGACTTATTTATTATAAAGTGGCAGATCAACAACATATGTCTGGTTCACTTAGGACCGCAGAGACCCTTGTGTTCTCACGTTCGACCCCCAATCTATTGCAGCAATTAAATTCAATTCCTATATGCTTCAATAATGTTTCATTAAATGAAATCTCATTTAAAGTTTTTCATTTTTTTTTTAATTTCAGCATACGTTTCATGGATTCGATTTTATGCAAGTTATCCCCGTGACATGAGAGAGATATTCAATCGAAAAGATCTCCATCTCGGTCATTATGCAAAGAGTTTTGCTCTGCGAGATCCACCACGTAGAATCGGAGGAATAGGTAAAACATTGCGGGAAAAAAATCCCCCAAGACCTGAGCACAAAAATAGATTATCCAACGAACGGTGAGTATTGGCAAAAGATACAATATATTAATAGAACAAAGGTATTTGCACAGTTAGGTAAATTTTGAGGTATTAATGAAGGATTCACGGGTGGCTTGTTGCCACAACTGTGCACAAGAGATGTCAAAACCCGTCGCTCTCATCGCAGTGAATATTCGTCATTGTAACGACGACGAATTCGCTAAGCGGACATGCTCTGTCGTATGAGGGCATACGCGTCGCGTCTCTACGTTCCGCATTACATTTCACGTTTAAACTGTAAACTGTATTATAGGTCGTATATAGGTTCTACCACCTGTCCACGTATCTACTGCAGCTCTCTACAGGTTTCGCTGCCATTGTTCATAATTATACAATACGGCTATTAAACAGACTGATGCGACCACCATTTCCGGTTTATGGCTAATTCCGGACATTTACGGAAGTCAATGGGCACAAGAGACACCCGAGAATCATTTATTGTCATACATCCAGGCATCTTTCATTTTTATTATGTTATATTTTTTTCCCCTCCTTTTTTTTGTATAGAATCCTTTAAATTAACGAAACTGATGAAAAAAAAGAAAAAAAAAACCTAAAACTGACACTATTATCAAATTCAAGCTATCCAATTTGAGCGTAAAATGGTACAGTAAAAAACGAAAATAAAAAATAAATAAGAAATAAAACTAAAATGTGGATGGGAGGACGAAAGAATTCGGTACGGCCGTTGAAGTCACGCTCTACTCGTCGGTATAATCTCACTTTAAAGCGAATCATTTTTTGTCAATTTCTCATTATAATGCCTGTCCTCACCGACACACGGGCGTCGCGAACCATGTGGACCACATGTCGCTTACATCAAATCATCCAAAATTGCGGGTTATCTTCTCTGGTCAGATGGGTCAGTTAGGGATAGCATTACTCAGTAGCAATTCAGAAATATTTCTAAGCCTTTAGGGCTTTTTCTCATTTCCCCCCCCCCCCCCCCCCCCCCTCATCATGACATTAGGAGATATGTCAAATTTTATTCATTTTGCATTCCAGGTTTGAGAAGAAGAAGCTGCAACAATCGGGACAACAAAGTGCCCAGAAAATAGGGGTGCTCAAAAGATCTAGAATGCTCAACATTTCTGAATATGAGAATGGTTTAGAGCCCACGAAAAAATCAAAAAATAAATAATATCGCATGAAACGAATAGTTCAACCATAATTCATCAGTGTAAATAAATATTTGAATTTATCCATTCTTTTATATGAATGAAAGCGAGTGAGAAGCATTTAATGAAGATAATGAATGGATACCGGCACACTCAACTCGAGTTATTAGTGATTCTCATTGGTGCTCGGTTTCCGTCAAGTGGAATTGATGTAGTAACCCGGAAAAGTATAGAATAAAAGAAGGCAATGATTAATTTCGCACTATTATTTTCAATATAGATACACATTTTCGTTATTATTACCATTATTATTATTCCTTTACGAGAGAGATTGAGTCCAAATTTTGCGTGTACAAAGATGCCATTGGACGAGCAATCGTCGTTTGCCTTGGCTGAAATCCGTTTGAGAGTGAATCAACATCCTTGTAAAGAAAATTAGCATTTTACTGGAAGGCTGATGTGGTACCGACGTGGAAACGTTTTATTGGGGTGTCGTGCAAAGAAACCATAGACTCTCTTTTTGGTTTCTGTACACACAGCTTGAACCATGCGTGGACTCTTCTCTAAACTCTCATTCCTTTTCATGTGTATCGCTATGAATATTGCATCTTGAAGAATGGATTAGAAGGGCCTTTTATCATCCTATCGTGAAGCATTATTATGATTGGTTACTCAACATTATAGTTCTTTAATGAAGACGAATTGATTCGTTTACTCGACACAATAAATTTTCTTATAATAGTTATTTTCATATTTCTTTCTGTACAATTATGGGAATTTCTGTCGTCTCTAATATTTGTTTGGGCATATATGCCATAAAAAGAACTATCTTCTACCGGAACAACGATAATGTTTGAAATATTGCGATTACTTAACTTCACATTATAATTGACACGCTCGGTGCGTAAACTTTCCCAGGTGAAAAGTGAGAGCGCATGTATGTTTGTAATCACATAGATGTGTGCGTTTATAATGTTAGCATTTCCTCAAAAAGTAACAATGGCCATCTCTGGAATGATGTTTTCTTGTGCAAGCCGCTCTAATCTTAATTCCACATTTTTAATAATGTTTTTTTTATGATTGGAAACCCATATGAATGGCTTTAGAGATGTAGTAATTTCAATGTTTCTTTTTACAGTACGTCGCTATGTATTTTGTATTATTCAGTTATAAAGTTACGAATATACGCTCCAAAGCAATTAACCAAGTGCAATTAAGACATCTAAATTAATTCGTTATAAAGAACCGTCGGATTGCGATCTGAATGGTCGACTCGTAATTGCTCGGGTTCTCACAAAGTACTAACGTTACATATTATGCACTATCTCACTCAGTCTAACAGCATTTGCGTTAAACCATGTGCACACGCTAATCACGGCAAACACATACAAACTAACTTGTTGCAAAAGTCCGCGCGTTCTTACGCGCAGTAATAGCAACAATTACTTTATTTTACCCATCTTCCCGGTTCTCAACCGAGCAGAGCAATTTCATTTCCTCGCATTAATCACCCAGCGATCTCCGGTTTGTTTTGAGAAATTCTCACTTTCTTTTCTTGCCACTGTTGAATATGAGTATTATTGAGAGGGGGATTTAAACTTATTTCCACTTTATATTTAATACAGACACATGTAATATCCATATATGTATGAGAATAGTCGGTCAATGTGTGTGTTAATAGCTGCACTTTCCACATGACGTGTGTAGTCAGAAACGTTTTGAATATGAGGTAAAAAAAATTCGTTACACCTCTTATCTCAATTTATTTTTTTTTCTTCCTCCATTTATTCAGTTATTTTTTGTTCATTACATCCGGCTATTTTTAGCCTTTCTAAAATAAATCATCACACGTAACTATCGCAAAATTACAGTAAATTTTCTCAGCACCAGTCTGTGTTCTCGACGCATCGAACGAAAAGGCCTTCTAATTTTCCTGACTGGTAATCATTACTTTTCTCGCCTAGTTTTTCTTATTTTCTTCCATTTTCCATTTCTTTGCCAACTACATTTTGAATATATCCTTGGGTGAATTCCATCATGATATTCTCTCATATCATATACTCTCCAATAAACATATCGTTAATCCAATGACATCACCATTACACCAGTATCGTTCTTATTTTTTATCATATACTTTTCAAACAAATTCTAATTCATTTCTCCTCAGTAGTAACAAAATCCTTTGATGCGTTAATAATATTGGTTATGACTTTACGAGGTAGGTTGGACCAATCTTGTATTTAACGAATCAGCAATGTGATTTCTGGCTGGTACGTGAGGTTGAAAGTAAAAAATATATCTATATATAGACATATCTCTATGGAGAGGTGAACGAATAACCAAGAGTGGGGGGAGTGAGAGAGAGAGAGAGAGGGGAAAGGGGGTCTCGAAAATTATTCCGATATGAAACTCATCCCGGCGTGTTGGCGTCAAAGGAGCCAATTTAAAAAGCCCCTTCCAAGATTATCAGTTTCTCCCTTCGCCCTTTTGCTTGCCTCTTGCCCCTGGCCGGTTCTCGTCGTGCGCTTCGTTGCGGGAGCTAAAAAAAAACGTCAAATTGGTAAACTTCCAGGTAATTTATCCAGCCACCACTTTTCTATCTTTTTCTTGTGGTTAAATCGAAGCTCCTATTTGGATTATTTTTCTCATTCCCGCCTCATTTATTCATATATTTATTTATTTATCTCTTTGTAGCAGAGTCTAATGGGTTTAAACATATTCATGTTTTTCTTTTGAAAGACTGACGGCATCTGTGACGTCAATAAATAAAATTACACTTGCTAAATAAAAAAAAACATGAAAATTGCGGCTGTTTATTGGATTTTCGGCGTGCAAGGTGAGCACGTGAGGCATTTGTAAATATATAATTTAATTAAATGCCTTGAAGCTATTGTTAAGGACCCTTTACGAGAAACCCCGATGACCGCTGCTCTTCTTGGCTCACGTGATTCAAATGGCACCTCTCTCTCTCTCTCTCTCTTTATTTCCCTTTTCAGGCTTTGAGAAAGATACGAGCACGCGATCACACATGTCGACAGATGGTGAATCGAAGCATTCAACACCATCATCGCGATGGTATTATTATCTCTGCGATTAACACCCAACAATTGCTTTAAAATTTCTCGCCTCTTGACAAATTAGGACCAATTATCATTTAAACGATCATCATACTTGAATTGTTGTTAGTGATTGGCACCTTTTGTGGCTTTTACGAGAACTACTCTCAACACCTCATCATTTGAGTTCTTTCAGGAGAAGACGAAAATTATGGGAAAAATGAAAAAATATATCTGAGACTTATGATAAAGGTTTGCTTAGATATTTACAAATGAGGACATTGTATACGGCTAACCACTCGGCCATTACGCTCAATCTCGTATCGACATGGTAACCCAATCATCCGGACATCTTAAGGTTTCGCTCCGTCTTGTAATAGTGTCATTTTTCTCATGATCTTATTTTTTCATTCATCTCATTATTACTATCATCATAATTTTCAACCGCAGTAATTAAAACCCAACTGGAATTCAGATTTGATGATGCATTTATTGAGCAGTATAGAGCAATTTCGTATCACGTACTCAAGAGCACTTAACGACTCGATCATTGCTCTTTCCAACTCGAGGGTCCTTCAGAAATTTACACAGTAAAACACTTGGTACACGCATGTACATACATATACATAGTGAACCGGTGGCGATTAATAGCAGAAACGCGCGCACACTCTCATTGGACACGCTACTAATAAAGGAGCGTTCACACGTATCAAATCTATATAACACACAGCGTCACCTCGCTGAGGGTGATGTTGCCCACCAGTGCTCACCCATAACGAGGCAATGGCGTGTTAGACGGGACTTTATAATTGAGGCAAAACTGCCCAACAGATTCGATCGCTCTTGATCCCTTTGCGGAAAAATAATATTGTCCCAACTTTTCAAGTTTCCTGCTTCTGCTTGCTATTCTCTTCTTTTCTTCTTTCGATTTATCAATATTTCGGACAAGTAAGTGGTACGATACACACACAATTTTTTCATATATAGCGCTTTCAGAAAGGAGAAAAAGTATTTGGTAAGAATATAAATTTCCTGAAATTTGGACTGAACTATCATTGGGGAATTCACGTGATGAAAATAAAGGGAGGGAGTAAGAGAGGAATAAACGCAAACGCGCGAAGGGGTGCATCGTCAGAGCCAAAATGGCGGAGATTACATGAAATTATGCAAATAGAGAGGTATTGTAAAGTGTGCTGTGGTGAAATGCTTTTCATTTTATTGGAGTTGAGCCGCGGCTTGTGAGGATATAGTTGTAGTAGTAAGAGGAGGTTCAAAAAAAGGGGTGAGGGGTATCCTCCACACTGGCTCGTATAACCGAAACAAAAGATTAGCTAACGCAGAGACAAAGGGGCAATGGGTGAGGGTGGTCCGAGGTAGATATCTCCAGGGCACACATGCAACGGATTTAACTGCTTCCCCCAGCACCCAGGCATTACTCTTGCCGGGTTTCTTTTATTCGTTCACCACTATAGCCCCTGTATCAACTCTCATTCTTTCCTCTTTCCTCTCTTTCTTTCTCTTTCTCTGCACATAACTGCGGAACGTGTTTTAAAAATGGCGCACACTGAGCTTTATATTTTCTATATAACGAAAAAGGAATGACTACGTTTCACCGGTATACCGCCTTCATGTTATATAGTAGCAAGCATACACCTTTTAAGAGCCACGGTATTATGACAAAATTAACCCAATGGAACTGAGAGAAATAGAAAGAGAACGAGGAGGAAGAGGTTGACTTACAATTAATTAATCGGCCCGCGGGAACCCTCCCTGTAATTCACGCGCGGCAAGTCAAACTTAATTAATTATCCCGGTGACTTTGTCGAAGGGGTGGAGCAAGGACTCGGCCAAGAAACGATTTAGCGTTGAGAGAGAAAATGACGCACCTCCATCTGTATATCTGACGCTCCATACTGTCGTTTCAAATTCATGTAATTAAATTCATTATGAATTTTCTACATCTCACATTAAAGTTTATCTTTTCAACAATTACTTTTCGTCTATTATCGTTTTCATTTTTTCTCCTCATCATTTGAGAGGATGCATTGACGGAAGGATGAAAAATTACAGAGTCATTCGCTATTAGCAGACAATCGTGGTTCAATTAATTATCCATTTAGACAGGCTAGAAGGGATCGAATTTAAAGACTTGAATCGGGTCTATGGTGATACGTTTCTAATGGCAGTTTTAATCTATGAGAATTCCTATTAATCGATGATAGATTTGAAAATATTAAAAAACTCATTTTGTCATTATAATTTGAGAAACATGAATTTGAGATCGTTTAATTTTCTTTTTTTCATCCTAATTGGTACTACGAAAGCGTGAATTAACTATCATAATGAGAGATTGATCGAGAAAGAGGACGTTATTAACCCCACTGTCGTCATTTTCTGTTCTCCATTGTTCCTTCCCATTTATTATTATGTTGCTTGTGGAGAGGGCCACAAATTGGTTGATCAGTTTAAGTTGAGAGTGAGAAGAAGGATTAAATAATGGAGGAGGAAAAAAGAAATATTGAATCCAGAGATGTGCAGCTACCGAACTGTCTTGACCCCCGGCAACCGTCAAAAGACTTTCAAAAGAGCCGCATTCAACCTCGGTTCTCTAGAGCTCATTTGTTATATAGCACTAGGAACTGTGCATTTCACCTGTTATTCACCCTTGCCTTTCCATCAAGCACACCACCTGAATCTAAAAGAACAAAAAACTAAAACAATCAATACAATAATAATAATAATGAATTATGATCGGCTTTCATGATGCTAGATATTTGTGTGGAAAATATTGTGGTGGATAGTTTGCTTCTCAAATCTCTGCCTCTTGGCGTTTTTTTTTATTCATTTCCATCTAGAGTAACAAATTGTCCACTTTCATTTGCTACGATAAATCCACACGATCAATCGAAATTACATCCCCTTCGATTTTCATGATAAGATTGCATATGGCAGCTACTGAGAAAATTTGCATTAAACAATCGCTACCGAATTGCAATCCAATAAAACCACCGACAAAGGTGCCATCATTTTATTCTTTCTTCGTTTCTTATTCCATCTATATATATGATATATATATATATTCAAATTCTACCAAGTGAATATACTGCATGATTTTTTTTAAACCTTTTTATATTCTTTTGTGTTTGCTCAACCATGATTGGCCGGTACGAAAATTGACCGAAGATTGCGGCCGACCAACGTTTGCTCTGCGGCGTCACGATCTTAACTCTTTTCGACTCTCTCCCATAGCTACCGCAGAAATATTTATTCATCTCACCTCATCTCTCTGATTCATCTCCAATCGTCTTGAGTAATGACATTCAAACAAAAACGATAATTTTTGATCGCAGGAGTTGATCGTGCTGCATTCGATTTGTCAAAAATATATTTTTCCGTTACTTGCTCATATGAAAATAATAATATTGAAATTGATGGAGTGTAGTTGAGCAGTTATCGACGTATTACATATAAGAATAGTTGTCATCTTCTCGAAGGATTAAAGTTATTTTTTTTTTATTTGATCGTTGAAATTTTTTGTCCCCCCTAAAAAAATGGTCTTTCATCGTGGTAATCGGATCAGTAGGCACTATCCATTCACAATCAAGAAGGAAAAATGACAAATTCCACGCGCATATACCTGCGCGAGAGAGGCTGTGGGACGTAATCGAGGTGGTTGGATCAATCTTACACATACATTGGTCGGAGGTATCAAATTACCGGTGCACAAGCTCCTGCCTATGCCAGTACGAATCCATATCGATTTGCGGATCGATTGCAGAACCGCTATCACTGACACACACGCACACAAATACTCATCTATATATAAATATCCCATACTAAATATAAATTAGAGACAAGCCAACCAAGTGACGTGGACATGTAGACGAGATCATATTACATTCATAAAGGGATGTGATTAACGCAAGGTAAACGAATATAATGCTGTAGCAACCGCAGAATTGTCGGTAGGAACAACAACGTTTCATTCTTTTCGTTTTCCTTTTTTTCATACATTTATCCAAGTTATCTTAGTTAAAACTTCCATGATAAACTCGTGTGGTTTAATTCCTACGTGCAGGAACGTACACAAACACATTTACGAAAAAATATTATTTATTCATTTTCATGTACACGTTTGAACGTTTGAGATTAGTTGTTAGCCATGCAGAATGCATCATACGATACATATGGGAACGTTAACTCTGTGGTTTGAAGCCCGCCGCGTGTGGCACGAAGCAGAGTCCATGTTAATGTCGTTCAACGAAGAAGCAAGCAGATAGAAAGAGTCAAGAAGCCAAGTGGACGTGAAGATACCACGCGGGACACTCGAGTGAGACCATCATTGATATAGGTATCGTGTAACTGATGTGATCAGAGAACTCTCTCAAATGCAAACGTTTGATTACACCAAGTCGATTGAAACGATCGGTTACAATGTGTGGAGCATGTTGGACCTTATCTGGACCGCATTCTTCATTACTTGATCCATCTTTTCTGCGGTTCAATGAATTTTTTATCCTTTCCACACTCAAGGATTGACAATAAATTTCATCGCCGGTAATAACAATAATAATGATTGACTGAAGATTAGATGCCGTAAGTAGAAGAGAAGTGTTATATGATGGCAGACTTTAACAAAGCGTTGTATTTATTATTATTTCAATTAGTCCCCAACAGTATATACTTCTTTTGGAGGTGTGTGATTTTGCACTTAATGATTGTGGAAGGTGTAAATTGGCTACAGTGCATCGTGAAAGCAATCAGAATAGAGGGATACATTATCTTAGTAATAAACATAGATTGGCCAAAGGGTGAAGCTTGGATACACGCGCAAAAAATGCCTTCAAGGGCTATATAATTTTTCACTCTACCTTCCTCAGTCTATTTGGTCCGGTTGTCCGGGATGCTACTTGCTTGCGTCCACGGAACATCCATCATGGAGAAGAAAAAAAAACAAGAGAAAGGAGTAAGAGCAATGGACGATGGGGAAGAATCGTAGCTTCATAAAAAATTAATTACCTTGATTAACCAGGAGAGTCTCGGGTTTGATTCACATCAATGCAGTCTAGATATTTTCCATTACGTGGGTTTAGGGAAAAGCAAGGTAAAATGGAAACTGAATTTTTTTAAATAAATTCATTCAAACATCAAGAAAATTTACGATGGAAAACATGTATATATGGATTTTTGAAAATTTAAGTCCTAATTCTTTAAAATTTTCACGAGTATATAGATGAAATAATCACTCATAGATTTAGGAGGTTTTGCATCATTTTTTCAATGATTTTGCACGGAAATCAAAGATTATTCAATACAAATTTGAATAATCCTCTCAAGAATTGTAGAAAATTTATTAAAATGTACTAAAATCGATGGCAAATGAGCTCACCTTCCAGCTACCTCGTTATCTATTATTATATGGCCATTATAACTGGAGATATTTAACAAAAAACATGGAAATTTCAAAGAATAGCAATAATTAGACCTCCAAAAATAAATTGCACATCTAGAATATCTAGGATTGCCAAGCGAAATTCAATGTGTCGATATTAACTCGACTTCCCCTATGTCTTTCATGTTCAATAATCAAGCAAACGGCGATATGTAATAAGTCTATGCCAATAATAGAGTAATGAAGGGTAGAAAGAGTGTAGTACTTGAGAATTAAAGTAGGCGTCAACAAGAAATCTGATGTATGTACAGAGAATTGTATGCTCGTGTGGAAGAGGTGCACATTTGTATAAGTGTATACATGTAGAGTGCATGAGTCCGGTGAATGCGGCAATCAGAGGCAATTATAAATTTTATTATTTCGCTCGTGCCGGTAACGCAGCTGCGGTGGTAAAACGCAAGGTTGCCAGCACCTCTTCGTTCATTCCACTCTGTTCCCGTCACAAACCTTCCAACCTCCCCCACCAACTCTCTCCATTCTCCTGCAGTTTTGCCACACATTGCATCGCATGGCTTATACAGAAAAGATTATTATTATACAATGCAACCCTTCCTCACGTTTCTTCCTCCTACCCTGTTCTTTTTCTTAATGACTCGGCGAAGCCGTCAACGTCTCAGAGGTTTCTCGTATTTTATTTAATTTCCACTGGCACCCTATAGTTCGCTATTAATTGACATCATTCCGTGCCAAGTTTGCCGCAAATTCATCTACCAACTTACGGGATACCCCGTCGTCACCGGCTAAATTCGATTCAAAGACGCTCAGCACGTGCATTTCAAATTTATTTCATTTAACATTGGCCTTTTTTTTCATTTATTTATTTTTATTTACAATAATTAGTCAAATTTTCTTTGGCTTAATGATTCACAAAACTCCTTTAAAATTCTAGTTGCTATTTTATTTTGCATAAAGAGTACAGGTGCATGAAGGAGAACGCTATTAACACATATGTAGCAAATTGTATCTTCTCAATGGCAATTTGTGAGGAAAAGAATTAAAGTCGAATTGAAAATGAGCATGTATACATCTTCGTTACAGTCTTTTACTCCCATTTAACGACAGTCTTAATGATGCCCAAACTCATCACATAGTTACTTGACTAGATAGTAACAAGCAACTGTTTCTTTAATTTTTTCCATTCACACTGACTCAATGTAATACCAGGATATTTCGTTGATTCATAACTGTCTTCTCCTTGTTTTTTTTTTGCATAATTTAAATTGAAATAAAATGGTTATTGGTATGGTTGCATTGCAATACCCAATAATGAAATTTATAAGTGAAATTTTGTATAAACGTGCTCAATACGAGCTTTGCAGTTGGCTGGTAATGAGTTTAGGTGTGTATCTGTTGTATACAGAAAATGATGATCAGAAAGTGGAGAATCATTGATCATACAAAAAAAGTCAGACAGTAGGGAAAGATGTAGCCGATTATATAGGAATCCCTCATATGCGCACATATTTTCTGAATCAGTTTGAGTTGTAAAAGAGGGAAAGAGAGGGATAACTTTGTCGGCTCAACCATGTCAGTAGCAATCATATTGGTAATTCGTTGGTTGATTGTCCCTGACCGCAACTCTGGTCTCGTGAATCTCTGGTAGATGCCTTCTCATTTTATTCCCTGCCTTATTTAGCCGATGATAAATTCTAACGGGCAAATGCCACATATATCCATGTATATGTGAACAGAGAAAGAGAGCCAGAAGTATAGCCAGGTTATATTGCCTGGCTAACTATATATATAATATATTTATATATGAGTGTGTGTAAGAGTGCTATATTTGTATATAAGGGATCAAAGGATCAGCATAAACGATCCAATCAGTCGAGTAATTCGTCGTGATTGCGCGGAATTTGTGAGACCATCAGTAGCTCAACAGTGGCTGTTTGCTACCGTGTCGACCACTTTTCTCCCTGACGATGAATCTCTCTCTTCTCTCTTCTTCAGCACCAAAATTTTCAATTGTCTTTCGTAATATCTATCATCATTACTGTTGTTATTATAAAAAACAACGAAATTCACTTCCTGGTATTATATTTCAAGTTTCATTCAGATATGATTTAAATGTTCTCTATGATGATCAAAGGATAGTATAAAAGCCCATTCTCGAGTTACCGCTTAGGGTCTCGAATTATTAAATTAGGATGATACAGTGTCCCACGTCCTGAACGATTATTCAGTCTCTCAAACATTTTAAGATGATCTCAGTGTCGTTAGGCTTACGTGATGTGTACGGTCAATTAAATATCGGGATCATCATTCGAGTCCCAAGAGCAACCTGGATCAGGTTACAGTACCCACGTGGGAGGTCCAATGCATCTTTTCCGTAAAGATGAGTCTTTGAAACGTTGTAAGAGGCTTCCATGTGTTTTTTTTTTCCTTTTCTATTTTTGCCACTGACATGTTGGCTTATTGTGGTCTTTCGAAAAAGAAACATGAGTCACTGACCTTTATCAAAAATTTCATGTTAATATCGAACGCATACGTAGTCATCTCTTGATAAAAATTAAAATCATTCAAGAGGGCGACGAAGCGGATAGAGAATCCCGTTATTGGGATAATTTTTTAAACGTATATTAAAGCTAAACAACTTGGGAGTGTCGTAACATCACCAGAGAATTGGGTTGAGGTTTACAAAAAAAAATCTGAATAGTTTCACAGTATCGTTGAAAGGTAATAAATATTATATTATGTATTCAGCAAATTTGATTTGGTATAGCCGGTAGGACAATATATGATTATACAAGCTGCCATTTACCTCCAGGCTGTTAAAGGTTGCCGTTACGAATTTTTGACAGATTGGTTAAATAAAAGTTTGAGGTAAGGAATCTGAGAAATTGGTGATTTTGCAAAATACCTCTTTACTACCCCGCTGGGACATGCCCATAAATGAAAACTAAATGCAAACAGAGAGTCACAATGACGGACTAAACTGACCACACTCTCCTAAGCCAACATCCCAAGCTTGTTGACTAAAATAAAGGGTTGTACATTTATGAAACTCAAAAGGTTCTCCGTTCAAAACCCGCTACTCTACGCTTATCAATTCGTCACGAGTCTTAACTCCTTTGTCATTTATTGCGTTTCCTATTGTCTGTGCTGTGCGATTCAAGAAATCGAACGTGGAAAACGCCGGTTTTTTTTTTTTGAAACTCTGTGGAAAGGCATAACAACATATACTCGGTGTGCGACGCTGGATTTAATTGAAAACAAAAAATCACATTCGGCCACATTAACTCGACATATTCATCGATAATCTATCTATCTGTCCTGGCTGTAAACCGTGAGAAAGCGATTCACAACTGAGGAACGATTATGTCGCGGTTAGCACGCAATGCAGTGAGATCCGAGCACTCGATAGCGAGGATCATTGGTATGTAATAATCCAGAGAGAAACATAGATGTAAATAATATCAGTAAGCGACACACTGTAACTGGATTTTCATGCAATGATTATAGTGATAACAAGTTATTTTCTTTATGTTATCCTTCAATACCGTTGTGAAGATGAAAAAAAACTCAATAATGAGGAGAAAAAAATTAATACAAACAAAAAAAAATGGCATTAAACAAAATGCATTCACATGATTACATGATTACGAGGAGGTAAGCCAGAGGTGTTGGTTGGGGATGATGGTGGTGGTAGCAGGCAGAATACATGAACGTTGGGCTTGACCGGTACGACGAGGTATGTCGATTTGATAGAGATAGAGGCGTACGACTGTAATAGATAGAAAGATTATATTGCAATTGGTAAAGGTATAATATTTTCTTCTATCGGCGAACCGTGGGGGATTAGTGTAAAATTACAGTGATATGAAAGTGGACGTGCCTCAACGCGGATTCATCTCTTTGTCTTTCATTTTTATCGCTCCATCTCTATTGCATTTAAAGCCACACAATAACCGTCTTTGGGTGTGTACATTTACAGGGATTCAATCTGCACTAGTGAAAAACAATTATCGTTAGTATTAATTTTGACAATTATGGTTTCGGGATCTTTTGTGATTGTACCTTTTGAAAAAAATCTACCAAATTAGGGCAAAATAGACACGCCAACGAAACGATTTGAGATGAGTATTTTTTAAAAATTCGACTCTTTTGTCATCAAAATTTACAATACCCAACACTTTCCATTTTCAGAAATTCCTCTTTTTCTCAAATATTTAGAATTGAAAAATAATCCAATTATCACTGTTGAGACACGTTCTCCGTTGGAAATTTTCTCAGCGTTTCAATGGAATCCTGGAGAAGATCCTATCTCCTTTTGAAAATAGTCATTACATGAACTATTCACATTTCTAATTAAAATTCAATATGTCCGTTTTATCCCTAATGTCCATGTTATCATATCCGCTCCTATATGTTCCGAGTAAACGAAAATTGAACACAATTCTGTATACTGCGGTTTACTGAGGGTGTCGGCTTTATTGTGCAGGCTACTCTTTTCTCACAACTGCTCTATATTTTCCTCAACTGGCAGCTGTACCTCAATTGGATTTCGACTGTACTATTAAAACTACAAATTGGACTATTCTTTTGTTTTTTTTCCTCCAGGTGACATTTAAAATATAATTAGGCAAGCTAATGACTGAGGAATATTTCAGTGAGGGTAAGATGATGATGAGAGTAGGAGGGAAAATGGATAAATTCAACAAAACTATATTGTAAACTCGCAAGAGCCCGCGCACACGAGGGGGCTGGGAACCTTCATAGGACCCTTGAAACTGTTGTTTACGCGGCGGAAGTGAGCTATAATCAGGCCATGGCGCACAAAACCACAAGCCAGACAATATTACTGTCATTTGAGGGGCTCAAAAATACTCGAACGATAGCCTCAGACTATTCCTTTCTCTATAATCTTCATTCATCGTCATATATAGCTCCGCTTTTTGCTTCTATAACTACCTTTAATTTTCCCTCACACGTAGTAAGGTCAGTCAAGTTGTATCGAAATTAAATGAACCCGAATACAAATGTTATTATGCACTTTATTACTTGAAAATAAACATTTTTTCGAAATATCAATAGAATTAAAGAAAATTGTTCTGGCAAAGTGACAATATTTTTCGGCCAGTCACTCTGATAGCAGTAGGTAAATTCGGAGTTCTCCATCAAAATATTATTGAATATTAAAATTTATCGTTTCATGATGTATAATGTACGCATTGTTTCCTCTGGTAATTCTAATAATAATAGTAGAGGTAGTAAGAGTAGAAGGGGTAAGAGATTGAGTTCATATACAGAAACGAGTATACGAGACAAATGAACCGCAAAACAAAAGCCAGAGCAAAGGAAAGGCGTGGCTAAACTCAGGGATATTAAGCCTTTGCGAGGAGGCGCACAACACGGACCACACGGACCATTGTCATGCGCGCGTTATTGTTGTAATCACCAGGGTTAACTTCACTTAATTGGATTTAACTTTAACTATTCGTGCACGATCAATGTCTACTATAGGATCCTCTTGGATGAAAGTACAAGAGATGAAAATTCAAAACATAATCATGATGACGGATTGAGGAAAGAAGACACTTTATAATATTGAGATACAACACTTGAGGGTTCATAGCTAAAGCGATTTTCTGGTGTCAGTTAACGTTCCGTGAAACAAGTTGGTTCTCATGCGTCTGTCACTTGTCTTGAGTGCAATGGCTCGGCTAAAACATCACCCTCCCTGATTCTCGAGAAATTTTTCTTTTCTTTTTCTCTTTTTCAGCGGTCCGTTCTACTGTTCTATTCTACATGTTTGACAAATGTTTGCATTCAGGCGTTACAGAGTCTGGCTCATCGCTCAATAAAAAATTATTTTCAAATAAGAAAAGGCAAATAACAAGGATAGTAATTGAATAAATCTTTCTCTCGCTCTCTCGGATTATTTTTGTAATTAAAATTAACAACCGGCACGCTGCCAAATTAACTTCTAATAGCCTTTTTATATTATTATTTTTTGCGCTTATTCATTTTCATCTCCTTCCACTTCGTCACACTGTGTGGTAGTTAAAAAAAGGCAGTCTCAACATCATCAATAAATGTCAAAGAATTATGTACCCCCTCCAGCTCCGATACAACATAGACTTCTATTTACTCCAAACGCAGTACTTTAATTATCTTCTTCTCCCTCGGATTGTCATCTTGTTGATGGGCTATGATAGCAAAAATTGAATAAATTTAGTAGGATAACGATAATGCTATAATATCTTATGAGAACAGTTGCATCGGTCCACGGCAGGCAGACTCGTCATAAAAATCTTTCTTGGAACAATCCGGGAACGCGATATATGTATAGTTACATTGTTTAGTCCACAACGGGATACTTTGTTCACTCTTTGGCTACCGACCAGTGGATGTTTCATTTAACATACAAAAAAATAAAGCAATAATGACAATAGAGAAAACGAAGAAGAAGAAGAAGAAGGAGGAGAAGAGAAAAAAGGTGTATAGAGTAGGCCTCAAGGAATTCGAATTAATATTCGGCGCTGACGTACGAAATTACAGGCGCAGTCCGCGGGTACATTCTCCCCGCCAGGAAATAAATGAGGCGACGATCATCCTGTCCGTCCACCGGTGATCATGACAATGCTTCTTTTCTTCTTTAAAAGTAATTGCGTGTTTCATTATCTCACCATTGAAATTGTCGATAATGTCTCTTCTTTTTTTTTTCCTCTTCCTAATAATTTCTTTCTTATTATTTCAATCTTTTTTAATTTTTTTTCCGAGTGAGAAAGCTGAAAAGTTCAGGGAGTTTTCACCTGTTAAGTGAGCCTCATTGTCTGCAAGATAATTTGGTTAAAGTAACTAATCGTTTGGTCCTTTTCAACTTGCCGCAGTCTCAAGGGCCTTGGAAATCGGGCAACCGTGTACCGACAATGACCGAGTGAGTCAGAAGAGAAGAGAGCCCACAGTGCGCGGTACCTTTTCTTATAATTAATAGTCTTTTTCCAGAGGACCTACTACTTTTGCCTAAATGATTTACCATTAATCATCTCAGCCCCCGACATACGTTTGACATCTGGCTATATAGAGCCATGCCTTCTTTCATTTCGTACAGTCTTGGTCAATTGATGCAAAAAAATAATAACTAGTAATGAAAAAATTGAGAAAAATTACGTCTACGGAATAATTTATGTACGTTAGGGAGTGTAATTTAACAAGTTGTCACCCACTTTGTCAATTTATCAGGACAGTATATTAGACTCGATACTGAATTTGAATCCATGAACCACATGAGTGCAATATAAAAAGCTGTACACACCTCTATAGCTTTACCTAACCACTAAGCCCTGTTATCCGATGTAGAATAATGAGCCATGTGAACCAGCAATGAATTTTGTCACGCGTAGTCATTAAAGCACAAACATTTTATGTTGGAGTTATTTAAAAATATGAAAATCGCGTGATATCCTTGTTATAGACTGGGGGTAATCGTGGCTATTTGAAGAATTCACTGGTATTTCAAGTCTTTTCTTTTAGTTTATATTAAACTGGAAAAGTTTTAATAATCGTATGGCGTAACGTAATTAGGCTTACTATGAAAAAAAAAACCTATAACGATTAAAAATGTGAGATTAGAACACGATTCGTTTCTTCCTGGTTGTTTTCTTTCGTCTTGAAAATATATTGAATTAGCCACTTGGAACTGATTTTAAATGTCGATAAAATTACATTTTCTCTATCTATGTGATCCTTAACATTCCTACCCCAACTCACGAACCTCGTAATTGCACTACCAAAAGAGACTCCATATGTTATCCAACAAAAGCTTACCCAAACTTTATGTTAAATACTCACCAATGGGGTAATCTAATCTCTAAATCGTTTCCCCAATAATCAAATTCATTTCCAATTACAATATTCAAATTTTACTCAAAACATGTGCGTCTTCTCAATTTATTAACCAAAAAAAAAACCCACTGTTGACTAAACATTTGTTAGTTATCATGATGTCTAAATGACTCATTACCTCCAATTGCCAGTGGTTCGTTAATCCTCTATAGCTATGTAACAAATTTATTGCATTCTCCACAATGTTACTTTACAATGATACAGTTGGAAATGTTATCGCCGCTTTATTCACAAATTTAATGGACAAAATTATTCATTACCGAATGTTTCCTTTGAGTGTGTGTACTGTTGATTCTGATAAAATATACGGAAAAATATAAATTCTGAAGAGATACACGCGCTACAAGTGTGCTGAGTATGCTCATGGAAGAGTGAAAACGGAAGTCGGAGCAATTAACGATATAAGTGGTCCGTTGGTCTTGAGTTCGAGATAACATCAGAGAGAGAGAGAGAGAGGGTGGGGCATTGTGGCAAGGTAAAAACTCGGACTCTCCAGTGCTCTGGCTCCTTGACGCGCGATGAAGAAAGATAGCGATGACGGCAGGTGCTTCGCCATTCGGCATGGACACATTATACGCTCTTACACTAGTCTTTTGCCTTTTGCATTTTTCTTCATCAAGTAAGATTATCAATTTTCTCCCTTTTCCACTGTTGGCTCATTATGGGATTTACCTTCGATAATACAAACAAACAACGTATAGCTGACCCGAATGAGTTTCAAGATGGGGCCTTTTTCGCACTACGTATATCTTCTTGAGGATGCCCGAAACCTAGCAACAGCTCAATGTAGTCTCAGACGGGTTAACCACATCCTTCTATTTTTTTTAGTCTTTTTGTGCCGGCATCTTCGGTTTCCCAGAGTGAGGGAGGCGTTTGAAATTTCACTTTGTTATTTTTCGATGGATTCTCAAATAATTGTATGTATAGAATTCTCTCACGATGAAGGGAAGAAATTTCATTTAGGGGTGTCCTACTGGTTGATGAGTTTGACTGAGAGTTTGTAACGGTGGATGAATACGCAGCTCCAAAGTGCCTCGGTTCGATGATTTTACTGGCTAGAAAATCGTTAGCTCCGTGCAACCCGTCGACGAGCTGACCGCTAATGGCAACCAAATTAATTTCACGTAATTGAAAAGACCGAAGGGAAACTACTTGGTTTACCCTAATAGCCCAACGAAATAAGCCCTTTTCCCCTGTGGGTGCTGGATAATTGACGCCGTCTCAAATACCGGAAGCAGCATACATCCATCACACCACGTATATGAATTCAAGTACTAAATTTTTCAATTTCAGGTAAGAATTACAGAAATTAAAAGACAACAAACATAATTAATTTTCATGAAAAAATCAATCACTGAATAAATTTAGTATAATATATTTTCAATATAATAATTTTTGCTATACAGACATTATTATACAAAGCATAGGTTCGCTATTATCTTCTTGCTGCAGAATTAACACTAATTGCACGGCAAAGAAGTTATGTTTTCATTCTTCAATTTACTGTTTTCCTCGAACACATTCGATGTGTCGATGATTTTTTTTTTTTCAATATCTCACTTCTCATTACACAATCGTAATTCATAGTCGCATAAACGCAATCTCTCCATCATGAATTCATATTTTTCATCGTAAAATCTACTTTTATACATTCATAATACTGGTAATTTCTCGTGTGAAAAAAAACAAAAAAGGAGAAAAAAAAACCGAAAGAAAAAACATGTTTGTATATGACAATTCAATGAGTCGTTGACAGACAAAGACACCACAGAGGGCTTTCCCCTTTTTTTCAATTAAAAGAATGCAGATACTTTGAATTTAAAAAATATTCTGTTTATTTCATCAATAGCATTGTTTTATGTTTTTCACTATTCCATTTGACGTCAGTTCAACATCTATCAAAGTACTTTCTGATTATTTCCAATGGATTCACGTTGTTCACATTCACATATTATGCTTCTGTTTCTCACTCACAGTGCTCAGATTATGTACATGTACCTACTTATATATCTAAAACTGAATGATAGCGAAGCCTACAATCGTACAGTTGTATCATGTATTTATGTACAACATATTTTTCTTTACTCCATTTAATGCATTTCATGAGTCATGTTTTCCTTTTCCTTTCCATTAAACCATTAAAAGTTGAAGTCTTTTAGTCAATTTGAGTGAGTACGGGTTGTTTTTTATTCGCGCAACTAGCCTGGGCATCAATTTTCTTATGATTTCGTGTCATTTGATGCTTGAAAAAGATTTAAAACCGTCGGCAATTTGATGCCGACTAATGTTATATTAATTGGTTCAAAATCACATTTATGTCTTATTGTGATTTCATTAATTTTTTCTTTTTTCGTCTCATTTTGCCACAATTTGAAAAACACTTCACATTGGACGCTCGGCAATTGGAATCAAATTCAAATCACTTGTTCAATTAATTTTTCTTTTCTCACAAGTTGTATGATAACGAGTGAAGGGAGGATGAAGAGCAAGAGAAGAAAAAAAATAGAATGAGAAAAATATGTAAAAAAAATGAAAGTGAGTTTGTTTATCCAACAGAACAATTGACACGAGCTGCCGGAGCGTTGACAAAAGCGCGTCGGTTAACCACACGTCACATCCTGCATATATACATTCACAAGCATATACTCTCGTAAATCTCGAATATCAAAACGGATCTCTCTCTGGTGAATCCGTGGTGATCCCTTCGGTAAAGCCCATCTAGGATGGGAAAACCAGCAGGGCAAGTATCACCTTTCCTGTTTCCTCAAAATTGAGTTGAAAAAAAAAAAAAAAAAAAAGGATGGAAAGAAATAATAACACCAGGGAGTGAGAGAAAAGGGCTCCCAGCCAGTTTGCTATTTGTCATTCAGGGAACATCGGACTCATCACTGGTATCACCCCAGTGCCTCTGAATTGATTTGGATTGTATCAAGCGAGTCCTAGATATCGTGTATACTCTCATCTTCACTATCGACTCTCATACTTTGTGGGCTGTCTTCTCTTGGTGGTGGACTTCTCTCGAGACTCTTGCTTCTTGCTCTTTGCATACCTGATCGATCCAAGTGCTCTCGCTCCCTGGCTTCTTGGATCATCTCGGGGCTTTCACGATTGTAATAACTACTGAGATTTGATAAACTGGAACTAGCAGCTAGACTACCGAGTGGTGCACTAGGACCAGCAAGCATCATCGTTGGGGGATAAAAACGATGGGCCATTGGTTTTTGCAATGTCACAGCAGCTGCAGTTACTTGCCGATAAAAGAGATCACTGTGTGGTGGTGCTGGGGCACCTGGATAAGTCCAGTACGATGGTTGAGCTGGAACGCCAGTTCGATTCGCATACATACTCTGCAAGGCCACATAATTGCCAGCTTCTGCCAGAATCTCATAGCTTACTAACGTTTGACGTTTCCACTTTGTTCTGAAATTTTAGAAAAGATAAAAAAATAAAAAACATTATTCTAAAATTTTTACCAATTTTCGTTTTAAAAAATGGTTGTAAAGCTTAAATTACTCGAAAAATGGCTACGATATCACTGTTAAAAATTTTTGTCTGAATTTTCCGTATTAAATCCCGGAAATTTTAAACAAGTCACATTTATATTGAAATTTCAAGAAATGCCGTTACTGGAAATTCACGTTTTCCACTGATTTTCCAATAATTTTACCAGAATATTAATGAGAGCTGTGAATTTCAGTTCAATTAGTCCGTCAAAATTCATTGAAATCGGGGATAATTTAGTGAAAAATTGAAAATTCGGGTCACTTTAGTTCTGAATATTCAGGTGCAATTGAAAATTCAAGTAAATTATAAAATTCCCGTCTCACTTCTACGTGAAAATTATCAGAAAATTGAAATTTCATAAACATCTTTTCATTAAAACTAATTCAATGTCACGTTTATGAAAATTACCACAAGATTTTCCATGAAATTTCAATTTTTTTTTCTAACAGTGATCGAGACATCATAGTCTGGATGATTGCCGGAAACTAGTACGAATGGTTGACGGCCACCGGTTCGAGTATGGATTTGCCTTATCACGAAGTTTATACATATCGTTGAATGAATGATAGGCTATTTTAAGGCAAGGCGTTGAAGGAAACTCTTGGAAGTAAAAATCACGCACATATATGTATAGAGAGTTTATAACAGACTCATTTGACCCCGATAACACTTCTTGAATCTTACAAATTCGTGTGTGTGTTTGATATGTCTCCTCCCCTATAGAATAGTTTCAACATGGCTAAGAGTGGTCAGAATGCTTATAGTCTGAGAGAGACTTGGGTGTGGGCGCGTATGTAAATCTCGATCTGAGAAAATTACTCTAAAACGGGGTGGCGTGCTAGCAAGTGGTTAAGTTGGCCACACTGCGGGCCTTATTATACTAACAAATAGCTCATGGAGTTCAGTGGCTAATCATCGCGTATCATGCCACGCACATACTATCCAAATGCTTTTCAACTCGTAGAAAAGAAGAAACCTTTCAACTCTATCCTTTGGACATACAATAAAAAAGGATTATTATTGAGTGATTTTAGAAAAATTTTATATTTCATTTATACAATTATTTGAACTATGCTCTGGTACATCCATTCAATGGTACCACAACTCAACCCTTGGGAATAGTCAGAGAGAGAAGCTCATGAATTTTTAAGAGTCTGATCATTTGTCACATTTGAATGTGAGAGATCAGTAGGTAAAAAAGTATAGAAAAAGAAGAATTCGGAGACGGGAGTCACCACCATTACTACCACTAGATGCTCGCTCGATTATATGATGAGTAATGTTTTTTAATACCTCTTTTAAATTCAAGTATATGTATGCCTTTTTAGAGTGCAACCACACTCTAAAACACCCTTAATTGGCATCGTGCACCCCTGGCTCTTGATGTTCACTCGAGCGAGATTGATTTATCACCACGAAAATGTCTTCAATACGCAAAAGGCAAATGAATTTTATTACAATTTTCTATCAAAGAAACCGTGCGAACGATATTAAATCTCATGCGACCGTTATAAAACATGTAATTAATTGATTGATTGTTTATTCGAGAATTGTAATTTAAAATGGAATATTTTCCGTACTGTTTTCTAATCTAGTAAAATCGCTTTATAAATTGACTACCAGGAATAAAAATAACGATACCATAGATTAATACAAAACTCGGGTGGAAAATGAAATAATATAATAATAATTTTAATAAGAGTAACATTCGCGGTGTAGAGTTAATGCATTTATAATGGCGGAGTTCTGGTTTCTGGCCTGGCACTCTTGCGGTCACGGCTATGTATTCAACGATAATCCAACGACACACTAATGCTCTCTGAGTGCCACAGATAATAATAGTAAACGTTGGTAAGGGCGACATATTTTCAAATTATTATTTGCCCCGTTGACTGTTGGGGAAGTGAAACATGTGTGTTTTCAAGAACTCCGAAGGGTGACAACAAGCTGATATACACAAAAGAGGAAAATAACGTATTCACTCCTGTTGTCCATTGTGGTAAATAAATAAATGATACAACATGACTTATCTATTCATCGTCGCGTCAGTCGTTTACCTTTATATGTATTTCCCGCTAAGGGTATTATCATTATTATCATCATTAGGATTAATACATGAAAACAACTGGGAGAAAGGTTTCTGCGGTTTATTAATAAGATCGAAATTTTTTATTTTTTTTCCTAACACACGGGAGGGAAAAGTTTGAAGCAAGGTTTTGCGATCGCGTGGCCGTTACAGCGTTAAACATTATTTTGTCGTGGCGTGGGAAGTTTTATGTGTGATGGCTAACATCTTCTTCCTGGATGCGGCAAACAGCACACTATTCTCACGGTTCCAGTGTCATAATATAACACAAAGTGTAATAATAAAGTATATTCCGGTAGTGACAGACGCAATTGGACTTTGTCATACAAAATAACGAAGATGTACTAGGCTCCAAAGAAGAGCAGTAACCAAGTCAGGTATTAATCATCGTACAAAATTGAAAAGTTAGTAATTGAGTCTATACATAAAAACCAAGCGAAAGGAAATATTTTAAAATAAGTAGTAAACTTGTTCATGAAGCAAGTGGACAGTAACTTGGCATAATTTTCTCGATGACTAATCTCTTGGGCGTCCAACGAAGCATTCGTAGATAGTTCACCGTGCGTGTAAGAGGATCCTGCCCTCGGGAGGTAACTCATAATTCTAGAGTATTATGCGGTAGCCACTTTTCAACGGCGAATAACGTACCCATTTTCCATTGTTACTTTTTTCCCCTCTATTTCATTTTATTTAATTTCCAATTGCACTGTCTATTCAAAGATTTCAAAGACAATTGGAAAAACTACCTTTGACTCAACTACTTTAGCAATGTTTCGAGAAAACTAATTTTTTCTCTCTGTCTCTCTCTCGAGGTAATATTAAATTCGGAGGAAAATGAAAGTTTTATAGATTTTTGGCGATATTTCCTCAGCCATATATAGGCCTATAAATGCGTTATAATATGATGTGCGTCACGCCATAGCACTTTTACCTCATCTATTCTCGCTCTCTATTTTCTTGCCGCATGCCCGTGATTAGTCGATAAGTAGAAACGATTCCTCGGGGAGGGTAATTTAACGACCCGTAACGATTGCCCGCCTCCTAAACTTCCCAGAATGTTACAAACGATTCTACACAAGTATAAAGTCTTAGACTACTTGCCTGAGTCCTTATCTACTTGAATATTACATTTTTACCCTAAACAATATATTTATTAGATTATAGATTTCGATTATTTTCAATACATCATCACATTTTAACAATTCACGCTCGGAAAGGTTCCATTTTAACGAATATTGCAATTTCAACCGTTCACATCGGTACATACTTAATATTTTTCATCGAGTCATTCGGTGGCGCCTCGTTGACTCATCTTTCGTCATCGCCCGCGCCCTTTCTCCGCCTATCATCTTCGGAGCCCTTCTCAGACGATTAGTGTACGGTAGTTAGGGTTTTGGCTTCTTTGAATAGGACCCTAGCGCAACCGGAAAAAATTGAGATGATACGCCAACAATTTTTAAGAGCAGTTGTTTCCTCATCCTCTTCGTTAAGAATTTACGCAAACAAGAGACTAAAAAAAGGCCAGATGGCTTCTAACTTGTTTCATTAACTATTTTGAGAGCTCCATAGTCAGCTATTATTTGAATTAGCTAATTCCGTTACTGATTTTATGCTGTAAATCAATCAGTTCTCTTAGGATTTACAATTTTATTCCGAGTCAATCATGACTGTTGAGGAAAAGCAAAAAAAAAATTATTCGCCGCAATGTTATTTGTACTGCTACCTTACTAAAATTACTCTTCACGACGGTACAGAAAATTACGGGTTTTTTTAAACGGGGCCGCTTGACATAAACCCCAAATAGCCTTGGTCACCCAGTGAGGAAAGTGCCATATTATCATATCGACTCTTAATTTTAATTCAACAATATGTACAAGTTTCGACAAACTCAAATATTCAAATAATTCTCTCGTGTGCTCTTGCTAAGAGAAATACTGTGCGGTGCTCATGGGATGACCAATCTAGTCTAGGGTTAAAAATGGAGAAGTATGAGTGTATACCTTCTGTTTTGATACCACGTCTTCACCTGCGTGTCCGTCAATTGTAATTTGGCCGCAAGCTCCATTCTGTCCTGAACGCTCAAGTATTTTTGCCTCTCGAAACTCTTTTCAAGTGTTTGTAATTGGTGATCCGTGAAGGCTGTTCTTGCTTTCCGTTGTTTTTTATTACTTGGTGGTGACACTGAAGACGATTCTTTTGCATCCTCCTCCTTGATACCTGTTTTTATGGAAAAGAAAAAAAATGGTAACTTGAATTATGTGATGTTATACATGAGGGATGGGTGTAAAAAAATTGGTGGAAAATTATTTATTGAGAGCTATGAATGTCTTCTATTTGGATGTCAGAATGATTTGTCTGCATCGAACCCTTTTGTCTAGATGAAATCGATGGCGTCCAAAGTTTTTTCACGCCCTTCTATCCAATGGCAATTTTCTTTTGTTCTTGATAATGTGTAGAGTGCAGTGGTGCGCACACAAGACGCGATTGGTCATCACGGCAGTCAGAATAGTCGCGCGTCCCCACTGATTGGACCACGCAGTCGCTCTTCATACAACTCTAACTACAGAACGCATACTTTATAAACTATGAGAAATTATCTCCCTTTATGAATGCTATTTGAGTATTGCACAGGTTGACTTGCGCGGATCATCAAGCAATTACTTTTCACCATTGATTTATCAATATTGTAGCTTCCGCAAAAAAAAGTAAGAAATTGGTTTGACTAGAATTCTTTTATTTTGTCATTTTCCAATGCTCTAACGGACTCGAGGGAAAAAGAAGTATCTCAAAGAGTAGATGATTGAAGAGCCCTCTCATCGTGGATTTATAAACCGATTGGAACTGGCATTTTTAGTTTGCCAAAGATAGACTACTGGTATGTGGAATTGAGTTAAGTTGGGGCAAAGCGCTGGCTTTTAGTGCCCGTTTGATCAGCTAGATTCGCATGAACGATCTGAATTTAGTCCACCATGTTTGAAAATGGCGGACTGCTCCCCCGAGGTGGAGAGGAAAACCTGGCCGGGCAAGAGAGAGGTATACTATAGATAATCCAAAACGCCTCGGTGTGGTGGTGATAGTAGTAGTGGGTAAAAGTGGGTGGCAGAATGCCGGTTGCTTGGTGGAACACTCCGAGAACGGAGCTTGGAAAACTAAATTTACTATGTGATACACTTAGAGGAGTCCCGACGGTGGAGTTTTTCTTTTTGAGACACTTCCAAGACGTTAGCCGGAACTTTTTCCTCGAGTTTTTCACCGTACTTTTTTTCCTTCCCCATCCTCTCTTGCCTCCATAATTTTTCTTCCTCCTTTCAAAAAGTAACTCGAGAACGCCCTATGTCTCTTCTTTAAACTTTTTCTTGTCTACTTTGAGATACATACATTCACACAACAATATTGTGCACAGAGATCATTACAATTTATTTCTATCTCCTTATTCTTTCACTCTTGTTGCTTTTTTCCTTTTATTATTTCATGATTCTACACCATTTGAAGAGAGGTGCACATTAATTTCGAGGATATTGTAAAATACAACAGAACATAATGATACAAAATTTTCCCAGGAACAGTGTAGAGTCAACGACCGGATGTATACACTCAGGAGAGAAAATACATATATATATGTATGTATGTATCCTTGGATGTAAAAAATATAATATAAATAATCGTCGAAGAATTAGTATGTCTACATGTGTTGGTGTGGGATCGTCCCGATGCACAAAAGCGTGATTAACAGGATGTTTATCGAACAATTACGCCTCCGTGCAGGTGCAATTAGCATCGCGTCATGCTCCTGCGTGTTCTTCGTCGTATATGATGTCGCTGTTACATATATATATGCACAATGGAATGAATATACCGCTGTGTTACTCACAGTCAAACGGAAAAGCATAAAACTTTCCCCCAAAGTGCCCCTACACTTTGATTTCAAGTTTTCCCTTTTTTTTTTTATTTAATATCATCACTAGGAGAAGAGAGTTGAGCTCTCTGTTTTGCCATTGTTCAACTTTTATGTGATTATTGTTTTATTTGACTTTTGTGGTGATATAGTCAGTCAGTCACCCTTGCGTAAAACCAAGAGAGAGAGAGAGAGAGAGAAAGGAGAGATTCTCACGTGTCATGCAATCGTTGAGGCCGTACCGTGAAAAATTCATCGAGATTCATATGAAAAGTAACCCTCGAGTGTTATATACAAGTAACACACAATTGTATGTGAATGTAGTCGTGACACTTTTGTAACCCCTGCGTTGTATTGTGACGTTAAATTTATCCCCCTCTCCAGAATTTTGTCTCTGGCCGAATCTGACCCCTTGGGCCATTGTATTCCTAACTCTGATACTGTTACGGGAAATAAGGGTAGAAGAGCCGAATGAAGATAATGTTATGGTCTAGACTTTTATTGCACTTTCGATTTGCCGGAAAGTGCGTGTGCCAAGAAACTAGTCGTCAAGCAAAATAAATCTCTTGAGGTAAACTGGTGCTAATTTTTACATATTCATAATTTTCATCAACATTATGATCTATCACATTTTGTATAAAAACATAGAGATAGAGATTTTCTGATGATTCCATCGGAAAGCTGAGGAAATTTTATTAAAAATACATGTGTCAAAATTAATTTTTTTTATTTCTTTGAGAATTCGATTTTTCGCTCAAGATTTGAAGGGGTCCCCCTTTGCAAAATCTAAAAAAATCACTTTTTTGGGAATATCTCCGGTTCTATTATATTTCCCTCGATTTCTTGCAATTTTCATCATATATAACATCAAAACTAGGGTGTGTCCATTTTACCCCACCTTCCCCTATTATATATATTTCTATGAATTGTCATTGTTTGGATTCCAACGGAGAGATATTTTATTAATTTTTCTATTAATGCAAAATGTGAGTGAAAAACTCGTTCCAAGGATAATATTATAAATGAAAAAATAACTACTGATGAGGAGTAAATACAACCGGTGAGGTCAAACCCGACAATGCCAGGGGTTAAGAGGCTTATTCGTGAATCTCGTTACAGGCGTTAAAAAATATATACACGAATCCCAACGACTACTCGGCCTCTCGTACAATACATATGACAGGTTTTGAGACTGAAGAGAGGAAAGATGCGCGGGCGAAAGTCCATGTAGTCTTCAGTCGTTAATATTCATCCATCATTAGTACACTGTGTATGATGCTCTAATCGTATTTTTCTACTCACTTCATTGCATTTGAATATTGCATTTTCCATGTAATCTCGAATAATAGAAAGAAACGATAATAATAATAACAATGATAATAGATAATGACAATATATCATATGAAAGGAAAGTATAAAATCCTACAGGTGATCAGAAAACATTGTGCTGTAGGAAAAAGGCTCAAAAATTGTCTCGGCAGCCGTTGAAGTCATGATACAAATCACTGTCTAAACGCTTGCCAATAATTTCCGGTTCTCGGATTAGTCCAGTCCTGTATTATATGGGTATATGGGACATGAGAATTGACGTGAATTCTGGTGGACTCTCCCACCGACAACCCGTGAAACTGGCGTTTCGTGTATACATACCAGGTATAGGTGAGACGAGAGTGACGTTTTATAACGGGCGAGCCACGCTGCTAAGCGGATTAACTTGATTCGTACACGCGCGCTTGCCTGTTGAAGACTATATCCTCTCTCTGGCACTTTCTCACTCGTCGTAAATTTAAAATCATCATTTTGACTTTTCATGGTCTTTTGCCTTTTTATTATTTATGAATAGAAAAAAAACCTTCAAGGGCTTTACATTACACTACTTTCACGAAAATTCCATCCAGGTGGTAGTCTCTGACTGATCTATTTATGTGCTATTTTGTCTTAATTACATCTTGATGCTCTGTTACTTGGTGAGTTGAAATTATTATGCACGGTTTAGCCGTCATTTGATAACACGAGGAACTCGTTCAAGCGTGTTATTAGATAAAGGAAATGTAATTTTTCGTATCGTTAATAAATTTACTGGCCTATCGTGTGCCTGTGTGTCTCTTGTTTTCCAAACAGTCATTAAGGACTGTATAATCACGCCTGATATAATTTTAATCTTCCTTTCTGTCTTTGTAAAATAATTATCAGAAACAAATGACTTTTTTGCTTGTCTCTGACGGTTTTGCCTTTGTCCTTTTCTATTTAGAAAGAAAAAAAGGAAAAAAAAAAAAAAAAGAAAAACATAATCAATGACAGTAATAACAGGCCTTTATCATGTATTCTAGAAAACGAGGAAACGAGAAATTTATATAAACGGTTTAGCCTCTCTGTGATTATAGATCAGTGCCGAATGAAGTTTTAGTTTTGGATATTCCAAGACCGGCATCGCGGAAGAAGACTAAAAAACAGGAATGAATTGAATACCATCTGAAAAGAATGGCCTTGAGTGAAAAAGACAAACATTTTTAATGTTTTGTCGGATGAAAGAGGGATGATGGTTGTCCCATCCCAGGTATGAATGAAACAAATGGAGGTAGATAATTAGAGCGTGTAGCGCCGTAGGCTCAAAATTTAGTGGCCATTAAATGGTTGAAATATCTACAACCTGGTGTTAGAGCCTTAATCTCCCGGAAGTATCGAGCAATCACTAGCCCTAGAAATGGCTTATTTGTTTATGATGTGTCAGAGTTAAATGAAGGATTAACTATGAAAATTATGAGAAAAATTACCATTTGAAGAGACAGAAGCTCCATCGTGATGACTGGCGTCGCGATCCTCGTCTCTTTTCCTCTTCAAATTTGATGCTTTCAACTGACGCTCGACTTTAACACTAAGATCACGTGGAGCAGAAGAGGGACTTCCTGGTGGCTCCTGGCTATGTAAACTCGATGGGCTTGATGCGTCGGCAAGAATATCAGTGATCATAAATCGTGATCTGTGTGGCATTGTCGTTGATACGTCAGACCTGTCAATATTTCCGTTACTACTGTTACTATTATTATTATTTGAATTTGATAATCTATCGATGCTTTCAATTGCACGGTGATGCGCCTCTAGGCCGGCTATGCGGCTAAGATTTAATCCACCACCGGTATTTCCACCGGCCTGTACTGTGATGCCACTTAACGCGGCAACGTGATGACTCTGATGATGGACCGTCATGGCGAGCCCCAATGACAACCTGCTACTTCTATCACTCTGTGACAGAATTTTGCCGACGGTAACGCTTCACTCACAAACATTCACAAATTTTTTAATCTCTTATTATTATTATTCAATATTTTTTCTCCACTCAATCAATAAATTATGAATTTTCATTAATTATAATGATAAATAATGGTTATTGTTTGGCTATTCCTTGTAATTGTTATCAACAATTATGAATTGTGGAGCTTTTCCTTCGGACCACAATTAAGGGCTAGCTTCGCGCTCCACTCGGTTCCTTTACTTAATTGCTAATTGGCCACTTAACATAATTGCCGCGCACAGAAGCGCGCCTGTTGACCATTTCCGCTTTCTTTTTTTTTTCTTCTCCTTCTTCGTGCCTTTTTTCCTCTATTTTATCGCTGCATTTACTCTATGAGTTGTCAATTTCCAGGTAATAATTCACAATTATTAACATGTATTCAATGATATTGAGACACTAATTTCCTTCAATACGTCGATTGATTGTGGTATAATTTGTTTTTTCCTTCCAATCTCTCACTACCGCGTTTCTTCACAATACGAGTCAAATAAATTAACAGTAAAATTGCTCAATCAACATAATAATTACACTCTCGTTGCATTCACATAAACAGTTTTGAATTGTAAAAGTCACTTGGTTGAAAAACAGATAAAAAAATAAAAACTTCACAATGCACTTGAGTTTTAAATGAGAATGAAAAGTAATTTGCAGGAATACACAGATATAATAATATCAATCCATTAACATCGTAAATAATTGAATGAAATGAGAATGATGGTAATAATAATAATGAAATGCCGATCCGGCGTAATCCAAATGCGAGTGAACGCTCGTATCGTCGAGCATGCGAACGTATGCATTGAGCTAGCTCGACTGAGCTGGTAGATTTTCAACAGAGTTAGTCAAACCGTTCACGGTACTACTCCATGGGCGGCCATATCCCGTTCGGGTAACGCCCCACATTCACCCCACTTTGTAGTTGGCTCCGCCAATCGGTAAATGTTAAAGTAACTAGCCCACCAATCGTAAACACGTAAACCTTGATTCTCCGTTCACGTCTCTCGATCTACGGGTATACGCCCAAGTAATTTGAAATGTGTTTCAGCAGTAATTCGATATAAAATTGTAGTTAATATCTTTCATTATGGTCGGTCGTGCCGAGGGGGATGACTAAAAGAGGAGAGGGGAATAGCCAAAGAGATAGAGGGAGGTCAGCAGGGCTTCACGATGAAAACGAGCACGAGGAGAGTATTAGAGAAGAAAAGAACAAATAAAACAAGACACACACAATAATAGGAGTAGGAGGAGTGAATAACATTGGAAAAAGGAGTTTGCTGTGTGCGCGTGAGAGTTGTGTAAAATCTATGGCAGTAGAGGGATAAACCACCCCTTTATTTAATGAGTTTGTGTCTGTGTATTCATGCTAGCATCTTCCAATTCTGAATCTCTACGATTTCTCCTCTTGCATTCATCCCCTCTACCACTCTAGCCATGAAGTCAAAGCATTTGAGGATCGATGCTCCAAATGTTCACATTGAAATTGAATAATTTTGTGAATTTGACTTTTTAGAGAATTTTGTAAAGCCATCAAATTTGTTCACCCAGCGAACCGTATTACAATGACATCTGGATTTTTTTTTCCATTCGTTACTCTAACAAATAATTTCATTTAGTGGCCGCTTATGTAAAATCAATGGAATGGAAATTATAATTTCAGATTGACATTTGGTCCTCTTGGAAACTCTGTGACTTATTGACATGTCTTCACTAAACTGTTTACCTCTGGTTACATTACGTTTCTCACACCAATGAGAAAGAAAAAAAACGTCCCTCACTCTCTATTCCTCTATCTATGCTTGGTTATCCCCTCTTTCAAGTTTTACTGAAGACCCTCCATAACAAAATACCTTACATTGATTTGTGTTTTTAGTTTTTAGTTCCCCTCTATATTCCCCTGACTTTTCCTGTCAACTGTAATCGTGACAAAAACTTACGAGCCACACGAGTGCCTGCGACAAAACGCCATGCTCATCATATCATCATCATATATATAACGGAGCCAGTAAAGCAATCATCAAGGCGTGACAGAGAGAAGCGCGTACACAGAGCTCGCAAGTGAAAAAAACTAAATGACTGTACATGCACAGACAATCAGTAACTACTGTCAACTTACATGTGTAAACAATTTTGAAAATTATAGCAGGTGTATTGCAAGGAATAAACTCGTTTTACTGGAGATAATAAAAATAAGACGACCGAAAATTATACAAACCACCTCATCTACTTGAAAAATCAGACATTTTCAAAAAAAAAAAGTAGAAAAAAAGAAACCAGTTGGAAACTTATAAGAAGACAGTAGAACAAACGAGAGGGGAATTAACGAGCGTTTAAAGCGTTTCTGAAAACTCTCAAAGATAAGGATCCTCAGAAGAGTGTGGGTTATAGATATATATATATATAGAAAGGAGGGAGGTAGAAAACACATGCGTGCTCTCGGCAGTAAAGAGCCAACGACCATACAACAAAATTGCATGTGTATGTGCATACAAGTAGAATATCGGCAGTATGCATCCGGCTGTGGCAATACTGCCAGTAGAATTGTGCACAACTCTCATATGACAAGTATATGAGGTATAACCGGACGCGAAACGTTTTCGCGCGAATTTTAGGGCGACTTACTCGCGTTTGCCAACACGCATGACACTTTGCTCTGTATATCTGGCGTATATACACAAGTATATACCCTACACACTAGAGTATTTCCCCTCCACTTTTCAGGCTTTGCACGTACAGGGAGAAAGAGGGAAAGAGGGAGTTTACAAATAAACATCAAGATAGAGTGAGTCAGTGTGTACGACACTACGAAGCGGCGCGCGAAACGTCGCCGGCTTGTTTGTGCTGCTCGCGCTTACACGCACATGCTATCCCACTTTTCGCTATAAACTCTTGGAGCCCCAGGTCTATGGTATAGCTCGTCTACCGTGTCCAATGCATATTCATACGGCAATACATTACGGCGGCGTACGGCCATCCAGCGTCGATCTTAGATTAAGGTAAACGCCGGTTAAGTTAACGGCTAAACTCCATAAGTTCCTCCCTCTCTCTCTCTCTCTCATATACATATATTGAGAGTTTCTCAAGCTAAATTTGTAAATACCCATTAGAAAATACATTTTCATAGGCTATTGTGGAGAAATGCTGTCATTCAAAACTGATGTGGCGATATACTAATACCTCTGACAGTAGTATGTGAAATTCCCTCTATATTTCTTCTATTCTCCGTTCTATAAAATAGTCTAGAGCAGTTTCGAAGTTATGGCTGGAAAGAGTAGCTCCTGACAAAGTTGCCGAAAGATTTTGTATCTAAAACGAGAAGACAGGCTTGCGTTCACGAGGGGATTATATCAAGAGCAATCTCAGGTTACGTCTACGAGCCCTCCATTACCGGCAATTTGCATTGATAGTCAAAAGTAACCGGCTCAAAACCGATCTAAAAGCCACTTTGCCACTAACGTCTCGGATTTCGTCGTGAATAATACCTTTACTCTGCACCGAGTGAAAAAATGAGTAAATTTTACCCCCAACGCTGAAGAGAAAATTCTTCTAGTATTTTCCGTGTAAAAATTCCCGATAAGCAGCAAAAATTGTGAAAATAATTTTACGAAATGGCGTCCGTAACACTTGTCATGATTTCTTCACAGAATGACCTAAGTGACAACTGGAGTAATTTTGTCCCCCGATTTTTCTCTCCGTCTGTGTAAATTTTCACTGAAAGTTACCAATTATAAAAAGAAAGAACAGTAAGATAATTAAAATGATTCCTACCCAAATAGCCTTTTATTCTGTGATTTCATAGTCATATTTAAATCGGATTCTTTTCCGCAGCAATTAAGAGAATATTTGCATTGGAGGGTGGTGATTTCCTGCAGGTGTTTCAACATTTGCTTGTTACTCATATATAGTAGCCAATAATATATAGAGACGAGTGGCGTGTATGACACATGAAATACAAGGGGGTTTTGTCCCTCGTGGGGGTTCTTTCATGGATAAAAAAGTGGCGGAGTTGGGGTGAGAATTAGACTCGTAGAGCGTAGTTGGTCAGATGTATATATATACGAGTGTGCACACTCGTTCTCTTTCTGACCCGTTACTAGATCTTTCTCATGCTGATAAAACTGTATAATGAACTTAATCGCTTTACTTACTTCCCTAAGCAAATTTTTTTTTCGTTATTCTTCATGAGCTCCTGGGCTAGTCTCAGTGATTACATCGACACGACTAATCTTAACCTTGGTCTATGTCTGATATGAGATTTCACATTAATAGCACCAAAATTTATTTACTACCTCATATTAATCTTTAATCTGCATTTAATGGAGCTTAAAAATATTTTTTATATGAATAAATAAATGACAGAAACTCCTCACCGGAATTGCACATGGACAATTTGCATGCTAATCATCATCTAGAATATGGAGAAAGCAACTCATCGGGCATTGCACGAAATTCATGGCCTCGTTTGCTTTCAGTCAATGGAAAATTTAATTCCTCCATGTATTGCAATTTTTAAACTTTTATACGCATAAAGGAACAAAATAATTGTTTGTACTCTCATTCCAGGTACTTTGTTGTTGAGCAAACACCACTACGAGTGATATTGTTCTGAATTAAACCAAAGTCTCACGCCGACTGGCTAACTATAGTCTCATTTGCATAGGAACGGTGATAAACTCAAGGGAGACTGAGCTTACCGAGGTAACAGCGTGTAAAATAAGCGCTAAGTTTTCAAGACAACGTGTCAACGTCTCCTAGAAACAACACACCGCCAAGCCAACTTGTTCCTTCTCTCCACAAGTGACTTCCTTGGTTGCCTTGAGCATTGTCTTTTCTCGGAGTGTATTCTATAAGACGTGCGCCTTTGGGGACACTCTGGACTTCCGTCCAACGTTGTGCCTTTTGAGCACTTCCCGCTTGTCAATCATAACTACCAGAGAACACTTTACTCTTCCATTCTAGTTAGAAACAAGAGAGGAAAATGAATAATAGGATTATTGTTTTTTAAAGTTTCCCCTTTATATAATAAAAACTTTGAGTGTCATTAAACGACTAGTGTGTTTGCTCTCGTGTAAAAAGACTTGAAAGTAAAAAAAAAAGGAGACGTATAAATATGGTAACAAAAAGCATAATGATAATAAAGAATAATCCGAGCTATGTATATACATATAGCTGATGCACGCGTGGTTACCTTCGTCGACCCTGGGACGAAGCGTAACACGCGATCTTCTTGTTAGTAGCGTTATGTGCCGTTAAAACCGACATAATCGCGCCTTTGAAGGGAAGGAACCATGGAAATCTTAACTCTCAAGTAATTACCCTAAAAATCATTTTCCACCAGCTTCACAAGGAATGTATATAAAAATCTTTTGAAATTGATTAAAATTAAAAGTAAAAGTGCTTTGGTTTTTTTAAGGAAAAAAAAATAAGAAACACAGCTCATTGATGCATTGTTCACAAGCAGTATCAATTTATTTTTTCAACAATTTCGCTTGGCAATTAAACCAATTACTGCCGAGCTGTGCGATGGAGAAATGAGCCGGGTATAATATAAACGTTCGCTCGCATAAACCCCGCAGGAAGATACGTCTTACGTAAAGGTAATTGGAGAAATAACACTGGAGGATTTCCTAAAACGATAATTAACGAGTTATTAAGAACAGTCTAAAACCTCATCGACATGAGCACATCATTATACACACGTATGTAACTACAATTTGCGTTTCACACGAAGTCTACTGCAATGAGTAAAATCTTTTTGTGTGATCCACCGTGAGGATAATATTCTCGTGCATGCACTTTTCATTTTTTTTCACTGTGTGGATAAAAGTTTTATCATGTTATAGACGTAACGACACACAATAGTGTGTCTTGAAGACAGGATGCAATTAACAATACTGTCATTACAATTGTAAATATTTCACGAAAGCCTTACTCATTCTTTAGAATTTTCATCAAATAACGCTATTGAATCATACTCTGAAATTTATCATGAATAATTAATAAATTTTTATTGTAATTGTTGATGATGTACTCATGGAAAATTGGACGATATTCTAGCCTCACTGTTTAAAAAAAAACTTCCAAAACGATCTTTGATAAGTTTTCCATATTTTTGACTTTTGGAAAAGCCTAAATGCAGTACTGAATAAATGATTGTCTTGATGCAAATTCATCGAATGTATATTTTCTATCAATATCGAAAACTAATCCAATTCAAGAGGGTGGGTATGAAAACAGAGACATGAAACTGAATTTGCCGAGAGGTGATGCGCGGTTGGAACGCGTGATTGCACGTCTCGGTCTGGACCATGATGGCCGCTCTGTGCACGACTATTGGCTCCTCAGTAATCACACACTCTCCCTCTTTGGACGCGGCGTCTCTGGCACTCACTAAAATACAGAAAGAGAAGTGCATTCAAGCCAGTCCCATGTGTTACCACCACTGAGATCACGGCTATCATTATCCGATCATTTTCCTCTTTTGTTTTTGTTTCTTCTGGCAAAGTCGACATTTAATTTAAATCATCCCTCCATCATCCACCAATCTCGTTCTCTCTTTCACTGTTATTATTATTATTAT
>JABSMS010070746.1:0-20021 GCA_018902275.1 Aleiodes sp. PSUC_FEM 10030003
AGCAGCGTGTAAAAGTCATCTATAATTTTAAATTTAAATATAAATAAATTCAAACCGCAAGGACAGTGGTCGTTTGTATTTATTTCGCGATCCTCACTTCGTGAGTTACCTGTAAATATAAACGCATATCATTTGCCTGTATGTTAAAATGTAGTATGGGCGATTTAACAGGGGTAAATGCGCGCCAAGATTCTAAAGCATTAAGTGTACGAATGGAACGTCACTTTCGATTTCACAACGTTGTATATTAACATCAATGTATTTGAATAAATACGTTGGTATTTATTTGTTTTATTTAAATATGTTTATTATTTTTTCATAAATAACTACATTTCCAAGAACTTTATTATTCGTTTACTGTTGTAACCTGATGATGGGACTTTAATATAATTCACGGCTTTTAAAATTGAAATTTACTGAAGAAAATCTGAAAAGAATTCTTCTTAAACTTTGCTCATTAAATAATAAACAATTTCACACGCGATTTCACTCAGGCTTAATAAAGATACCCTTTGATATTGAAAAAATCAAAAATTATCAGCCAATAATTAAATATCTTTTTGATTCAATTTTTTTTCTATCAAGGTATTTCAAGGATTTATTTGGAATTGAAAGTAAACCAGTTCCATTATTATATTGCGGTACGCCTACTTTAATGTTCAGTTAAATGTAATTAAAATTTATTGACTCATGAAGGAAAAATTAATTGCTGAAAGGGGTCAAGTCTTCCTTCCGATATTTCTTAACATTCGTAAAAATTCTCATAGATAATTATGATTGTTCATACGAATATTGTCTTACCTTAATTCGTTGAATTTCATTCACTAAAGTTTTTATTAGCATTCAACATACGGCACACGTTTGTCGTTGGTGCAAGAATCGTACAAAAGTGTGAGCCATACAAACACCCATACGATTTTGAAATCAGCGTAATCATTGACGGATTATTCTATACATTTACCCAACTTTCAAAAATAATAAATTTTCCGTGTTTTTTTTTTTAGATAAATTTCCGAACGAAATCGACACAGAAATTGACAAACTATTGAGCATCGTTCCAGTATTCGATCCAGCTGCTGGATCAGTTAGTTCAGAATGCAGGAGACAGTCGGAAATATATCACGTAGAGCTCAAAAGAATGAGCCTTTGGGCATTGAAAAGTAAGTTTACGATGTGAATGGAGAGAACAAAAATGTTTGTAGGTGTGAGGAAATTTGAAATTCACCGATCTCAAATTTGTAAGCGACGCAGTTGGGCCTCTCACACACCGATTGATTACATAAATCGTTGCCATGTTTTTCAAACGATACAATAAACGTCATTGTTCGGATTTGGCAATACATGGAATAATTAGTACAATCAATTGCATTTGTTACACTCAACGATTTCACTTCATTACTTTTCATTATTATTATTATTATTTTCGAATTATCAAATAAATGAAGTGTTTGAAAATATGAAATTACAGTGCTTGATGCAACAGCAAAAATTCCATCGGGTATTTTGAGTGGTAATATCAATCAGTTGGGCGACTTCGATGAGTGTCTTGGCCTGGAGGGTTCCCATCGTATACGAGGACAATATTGTTTGGCCTATCTACAGATTGAAATTGATCAAACGAGACCTGACCTTAAATACTTTCACCGTCTTATACACTCTCACTATGCTTTTAGAAGTAATCTAACCGATGTGAGTATTATCTCATTGAGAAAATTTGTCCTTGGTAGTGAATTGCATCACTATAATTTAGAATTATTATTATTATATGCATATATTTACACAGCCAGGGCACAGAGTACCGCGTTTCAGTACAGTTAATTGGGCTGTATGTACACCATCAGCATGCACACCAAATGATGTTGAAATATCCCTGAGAAATACAATTGCTAAGTATATATCAAAAACTGGAGTCAACATCACGGTCAAAGTTGACAAGGAAATGTGCCAAGTTCAAAGAACTGAGCCGCTTCCTCTAGAAACTATTATAGTTGGGTAAGAATTTTATTTTTTCCACATCTTTATGTTACACAATTTAAATTAATAATTTGCTGAATCCGTTGTGGCTTTTGGTATAATAATTCGCTGTCCTCTTTAGAATCTTCTTCGTTAGTGTAATTTTACTGTCTATTATTGCTGCTATATGCGATCATTATCAAGCTGATGTCAGCGAGATGGTACTTGCTTTCTCCTTGAAACGAAATATCCGAAAGCTATTATCCTTGAAAAGAAGTGACGATGACATTGCTACACTTCATGGAGTTCGAGCGATAAATGCTCTTATGCTAATTGTCGCTCATAAGAGTATGGCTCTTTTTTTTAATCCATATACCAATAGAACGAGTATGGCAGAGGTAATTGTATTCTATCTTAATCTCATTATTTTCAAATTGTCATCGATTGTTCCATTAACATATCCGCTATTGTTTTTTATTATGAATACAGTACTTGGGACGTCCTTGGACAGTTATAGGACGTGCTGCAAGTCTCTACACTGATCCTTTTATTATGCTCTCTGGTCTTCTAACAGCGTATTCCTTTGTTGGACGTCTCAATAAGTCTGGTAACATTCACATAAAGAGGGAGTATCTATCACGATTTTTTAGGTATTTTTTTTCATATCAAGGTTTTCCCTTTCTTTTCGAGATAAATAACGGAAAGTGGGATAAATTGGAATATTTCAAGTAGAATTTGAATATTCTATGGAATGAAAATCGTGTGAGAGAAATACGGCAAATAAGTTTTTTATCCATATCTTATTTGAAGAATCTTAAAAAAATGGCTTCTAAACCACCCAAGTCCACAGGAAATGAGCTCACCTTTAAGCCATGTTTTGATTTGCTCTACTACGATAATTAAAACGGGTGTTATTTACACCAAACTGAAAATTAAAAAATTGGACCTTCAAACCGTTTCATTGAAATATCCATTTTACCCCATTATACCCAGCTTAATAATTCAACAATGTGAAAAATTGGTTTTTAAGTATGTCTTTATTTTTTTCATAGACTTGTACCGACTCTGAGTGCACTTATTTTATTTTGTACATTTATTATGCCTTACATTGGATCTGGTCCGCAATGGAATCTCGTAGTAACTCATCACGCCGATATTTGCAAAAAAACTTGGTGGAGAAATTTCTTATTTATTCATAATTACTTTGGATTTGAGAATATGGTAAGAATCATTAGTACTGCATTGACGTTTGACATTTTCTATTCATTTGAAGCATCATCAATATATTGATCGTAAAATTATTATTCCAGTGTCTGACACACACGCATCATATCGGAATTGACACACAATTATTCGCTCTATCGCCAGCTATGATTCTGGCTCTTTACAAATGGCCAAGAATGGCAAGTTTTATCCTTTCAGGAATTGCAATTTTTTCAACTGGTCTCCGCTATTATGTTACATACTTTAAACAACTAAATAATTATGTTTTCTTTGGAACATCGTAAGTAGAGATAGAAGTATGGAATTGTAATTATGAAGATGGCAGAAACTAATTGTTAACTTTACTTTCAGAATTCGACAATTATTTGATACTGCCAATTTATCCTACATTCTTCCATCACACCGATTAACAGTCTACATAATTGGAATTTTTGTCGGTTATCTTCTTCGAGTTTGCCCCAAGGATTATAAAATGAACAAAGTAATGATCATTAAGCATCATTTATTACTGTGTCGTAGTTATCTCAATGATGCAATATGACTTTTCGAATATTTAAATTTTTTGCTTTGTCACAGTTGGTCATTAAGTTGGGGTGGACCTTGACAACGCTGATGGCACTTGCGGCATTCTTCGGCCCAGCTAGAATGGGCTCAATCAATTATATTTACAATCCTACTCATGCTGCTACCTATAATGCATTCGCTCCGATTGGATGGTGCGCCTTGTTTGCATGGATTGCCTTCCTCTCGCACACCGGTAATACACGTGGTAAGCCCATGAATAATTATTCAATTATTCTATCACGACACTAATCGATTCGTTTATCATTATTGCAGCATGGTTTAGTGGTCTATTTGCATGGAAAGGCTTTTTAATTTGTACACGATTGAGTTATGCGGTTTATCTCACTCAGTTTCCAGTTTTTTTCTACAATGTAGGACAGACTAGAAGTGCTGAACACTATGAATTCTTTAGAATGATGGTAAGTTTATCTACATTCATCAAATTCCAATCATCATTTATCAAATACAATATTTACTAATCGTTGTATTCATTTCAGTTCAACTTTCGTGAATTTGGTTGGATTATCGTAGCATCGGTAATTCTCACGCTCTTATTTGATACGCCGTTTCAGAATATCAAAAACCATTTGATAAAGAATTCATCAAGTCAACCAATTAAGTCAGTTAAAAATGAATAAAAAAAGATTGATATAGTCGATGGAAGGAGAACTCACTGCCGACAACGGTTTCGTGTAAATAGTCTGTCAATGAATGTTTTTCAACTTCATTAAGTTGATTTTAGTACCTCTACCTTGCCATTATTGTAACACTTTCATATTGCTATATATGTATTTATATAAAACTTCGGTTTGTTCCGACGATTGTTGTTCATTGTAAATAATTTTCAATTCGTTATTAACTCTATTTAATACTTTTTTATATCTATTTTCATCGCCAGTTGTACTAATTAAGTTGTGACATGTAGTGACAAATAATAGGATATTATCAATAAAATTAATTGACTACTATCATGTATTTATTGATCTTCAGATGCTTTATTATTAATCATAATGAGTTTGTTATATATATATCGCAAATTATAACTATAGTTAAACATATCACAATCATACAATCCGGTATATAATCAAATACGTATCAATTTATTACGTTACAGAAGTATATACATAGCATACTAGTTTATGAATGTTGGGAAATTCATTATCTGTTTATGTAATTCATCATTGCTGATAAAGGAAGAAAGAATAAATGCCGAGTTTCAAAGAGTAATCATTGAGGAGACGAGAAAAAAATGATCAAAATGATATTAATAATACTACACTAGTCTTCGCGGTGGATTATAAATTCATCGAATAAAATATTTAGCTTATAATTTCATACTTTCTTCAATATTATTGATTTTTAATAACATCTAACATTGTTTTATTGCGAAGAAATGTAGATTGAAAATTTAAGAGAAGTCTCTGTTTGGCAGTACTGCGGGAGCGAGCAGTGACCAAATATATAGACCAAGACACATCCATGACGATATTATCTTGACCCACATGGAAGCTTGATTGGAATTCAATGTGTCCAGTGATGAATTGGGCCTAGAACGTTTATGTTTCATTAGATTCAATGTTGAATATTCAATGGGGGAAGAATGGAAGCAAGAATACTTACTTGTACCAGTTTGTTAGAGTCATCATAACATAAAGTGTTGCTAATGCAAACATAAGGTGGAAGAAGCTCCAATTATATGCAACTTTGTCCTCCTCATTGTCCCAGACTTTGGTCTCGCCACCAGATTCAGCATCTCCATTGCGCCCCTCTACTGCAACATAGTCTATTTACATTTGACAAATGACAAACACAAATGATAATGAAAAAACTATTATCACGTTTTAAGCAATGTAATTACAGGAGGGGAACTAATTGAAGCGACCCGACAGCCTTAAACTCATAATAAAATTTGAATTAGATAAAAGGCAGGCACACACTACGGCTACTAAATTTCCAAATCTATGATTCTATGAGCAAATATGTGAAAGTAACCGGCTGCTTTGTCGGATGATGGTGAAACTGTATTCAATATATTATGTAGTATATGTGAATAATAATAATTGACAGTATGTGCGTACCTTCATTGTCGATAAGCGACGGATCTTCCGAGTTGCGAACTGTATGGAAGTATTTTTTGTTGTTTATAGTGATCAAAGAGTAGAATTAGATTATGTAGAAAATTACACTACTAAGATACTTACCAGCCCCATTATCATTAACCAGGACTTTCTCCGTCATTGTAATTCTTGAAGACTTTGATGCAGTTCGAAGAGAACTGTATAGAACACAACTGAACCAAATTATCAGACCAATCACACTTTCTTTATCAAATGCAGCCTGATTTTGAGCACGAATGTCATTGCCAGCAATAATTCCCAGTAATCCCGGGTTGCAGTCATGATCTGTAATAAGTTTTTGTTAGAATTAAAACTCAAATAATATGTTAGTCATCACTTCAATGGTAATGACGTCAACCACTTAATATACGTAAGTTTATTGTAGTCATAATCTTTTTAATGATTTCACTGGAAAGCAAGATAATTTCCGTTAAAAATTGGAATGTTGCCTTCTAATTTAATTTCTTTTTCATGTTTTTGGGCAGATCGACGATTCTAATTGTTCTAATTTTTGACCAAATCGGTCGAATAATTAAAGAAACTCTACAATATAAGTTCCCATACATGTTTTCCATTGGAAATTCCCTCAGCTTTTCGATTAAGCCATTGAAAAAATTCCATTTTGAACCGTTTCTTCAAAATTTTTGTTTTCTCCCACACTTTCCTATAATAAATTATAATTTCTATACCTGGGCTATTAGAAACACCACTCCAAGTCAGATAAATAACATAGAGAGAAACAACGGATGCCTGGAGCAACCCACTGCGAGGCTGATGTTCCTGAACACTTGGCAGAATAGATACAGCACTTGCAATTACACATAATATCAAGTTGAAGGAAATGAAGAACTTGTTCAAAGAACAATCATGAGGCTATAATAAAATAAAATTATGATTTTCGTTATTTATCTTCACAATAATCATTAATTAATAGGATTATCATACTTACCAAAGTGAAATATACGAAAAGTAAGGTGATTCCAGTAAGTGCTAAACAATAATTGATGAACGTAGCACCTAGAAGAGCTGCGTACCAGCTCTTTGATTCAGTCTCTTCATAATTACCAACCCATGCTTCTGCCCATGAATGAGCAAAGTCAATTATGAGTATCAACTGTATGATTATGAAGAAAAATCCCCCAATCATTCCAAAATACATCCATACAGGCCCAAAAGACCCTTCAGGAATGAAAAATGCTCCAATTATACCACCAATAACGAGCAGATACTTAATTGCCCAGAATCCATTTTGTATTGGAGCTCGATGATCTTTCGAACTTTTAACTCCAATCATCATAACAGACATCAATAGGAAAAAGAGGGATAAAATGAAGCATATACGATATACAGCAAGATAACCAACGGCTGACTCACAATCTACAGTGAATGAAGAAGGCACGTAATTCGTACTGTTTGTACAGAATGGAACCTAAGGAAAAATAGATTTGTATGAATCATTCGAAACGTTCTCATCAATCTCTCCACCACATTGATGCAATACCTTTTTCAATGTAGTTTGGAGACTTGGAGCAAGAGTAATGCAGGCAGCAATTGTTCCCAGCATTAATAACAAAGCATACATAATCCTCGAACTTGTACTGTTTCTACATGATGGGCACTGGGAACAGCAAAAGCTGCAGGCTGTACTTCCGCACAGGCAGGCGAGCTAGAAAAATGAAAAAATAATTGGGATTATACGAAAATTAGGCAAGACAAGATTAAGTTTGATTATAGAAAATAAATTATTTTACCTGCGCTGTGGAACAAATGAGCCCCATTTTTTATGGATTTATTTAAATTTACTAAGCGTTTTTAAATAAACTAGTGAATATTCGATTGAATTTTCAAACACGTGAGATTTTTCAATTTTCCAAGATATTGCGTATAATAATGCAAAGAACGAGCGTAGTCAACAAACTGCAATGGCGTTCGACGATGGAGACCGAGTTGACAGATTTATCGAACAGTACTAACACATGTGTAACAAACTTCAGGCATTAAATCAGCTGGTTCGTTTCTTTGTTCGAAGAGCAACAGAAGGTAACACTACTTTGTGGATATCGGTCGCTAAGGTAGGTGCTTTCTTGCTTGCAGAGCGCTGAATCAACCAGAATCTCTGTGGTCACTTCAAAGCGAGGTGCGTTTCAGTGTAGTGCTACATATTAATTCATTTCACGTGTTTTGCATGCAGAAAAATGTAAGTATAGTAAATGCAATGTCAACATATTAATCATCATAATTAACAGAAATTTTTTCTTCTAAAACTTTATTGATTTTGATCATTTCTCAAAGAAAATAATGATAATAGTAATAGGAGGATGAATAAATAAATGGAGCTAGGTGTACTATTTGATATTTATGCCTCTAATGCCGGTATTTCTATTGCAACAATGGAATGTTTTGAGTACATACGGAGAACATGGGCTTACGTCATATTTTTTAATAAACTCAGTGATAATCCGCTATCCCTCTATAGAACTGCTCCAAATGGTTACCTCAAGTTTACTCAGAGTCGAAATTATCTCGGAGTTACGGTGGTCAATAGTTAAGGCAACCGCGGCAAGTTTTTCTATATGAAAATTATTCATATTCATTTTTATTTGTTCACAGTTGACATAGGATGTTAAATTAAAAATTTCACCATTGTCGAAGAAAGAAGAGATACAAAAAACATAAGATATGGAGGAAACTAAAGTCGATGAGGTGAATACGAATGGGGATCAAGGGGGAAAAAGCGAACCGAAGCAATGGCCATTCATGACTGTAACTTCATTCGGTAAATCATTATTAATGAAAGTAGCTGCCGTGGGAGTTATTTGGACTTGGGGATATATGCATTGGAGTGTCGCATGGTTGCTGCCGCCTGTATTTTTAACTGTATGGAAATACGAAAATGGTAAAAGCCAAGAATTGAAAAGACTAACTGCTCAAGCGACAGTTATGGCCTCGGAAAAAGAAATTATCAAGAATAGAATTGATGAATTACCATCTTGGGTGTATTTTCCTGATGTTGATAGAGCCGAATGGTTGAACCGAGTGATATATAAAATTTGGCCAGGTATGAATCACTTTGTACGTAACCTTGTAAAAGAATCAATACAGCCAGCGATTATTCAGGCCTTATCAGAATATAAAATGCCTGGATTTCAATTTGGGAGATTAGTGTTGGGTCGTATTCCACCAAAAATCTATGGAATAAAAACTTACGACAAGAATACATCAAGAAATGAGATAATTTTAGATTGTGAAGTCTTGTATGCTGGAGATTGTGATGTTTCATTTTCACTTGGGAATATAAAAGGCGGTATACGGGATTTTCAACTTCGTGGTATGCTACGAATCGTTATGAAACCAATGCTCACTGTAATGCCTCTTGTCGGGGGAGTTCAAATTTTTTTTTTGAATAATCCAAATATCGACTTCAACCTTGTTGGTGCCGTCGATGTCCTTGACTTCCCTGGTTTCAAGTATGTCGCGTAATTCCAATTTGGAGTATCCTCTATTATTCAAGTAAATATGCCAATGAAACTGTTTCTCTTTCAGTCAAGCACTGAGGAGAGTCATCAGGGAACAATTTGCAAGATTCTTAGTCTTACCAAATAAACTGATTATTCCTTTGAGTGATCAAATACCTGCTGAAGTACTGAAGATGCCGGAGCCAGAAGGTGTTCTACGAATTCATGTCGTCCAAGCTAAACACTTGATGAAAAAGGATATTAGTGTTTTGGGAAAAGGAAAATCAGATCCTTATGCAATTATTAGCGTGGGTATGCAAGAATTCAGAACAAAAACCATTGACAATACTGTTGATCCCAAATGGGATTATTGGTGCGAGGTAAGACATTCGATATTTTATTCAATTCATTCATTCAAGTTCTGATTACGGGGCATTCAGTGCACGTGCTTTTTCTGCACCAAATGAATTGTTTGTTGAGCCGCATTCTTTTTCAATTTTCCCGGTTATTACCTTATCAATTTTTTTTAATCACGATTGTTTCATATTATACAATAGTACATATTCTATGCAATCAATATTCCTCTGATGAAAAATGAAATTAATTTTTCTTTAATTATAAAATTCTCTAAATAGACATCTCAAGAAATTCATTATACTTCATTGAAATTGAAATTTATGTATTTACATTGTCATCCTTAAAATAGAGTAGATTTTGGTATCACTCGTCTCTGATAATTATATCACGTATGTTTGTGATGTGATGCGTGGTGTGTTGTATGGAATTAGTGTCCTGTGACTTCCGCCATCGGCCAACAATTGGGAATATCAGTTTGGGACTTTGACGACGCCAAGGATGATGAACTCCTCGGCAGGTAAGATGTTCAGATAGCTCAATGTTGAGAAAATAAATATTTGCCCGATATTTTTCAATGTAAGGTCGATACACTTTCCTCTACACTCAGGTAAATTTGCTTCATGCTTTAACTGTGTGAGTTTAACTGTGTGCTTTAGTGTTATGATTGAGACTAATTATTATTGGGGAGAAAAAGTGGAAGTCTGTGTTTTATCCATGAAATTCACGTTCACTTATTCAATTTTTTTTTCATTGATTATTTAGTCTTCCATGTTCTGCATGGAGAACTAAATAAACGAATTTGGTAAATGTTGTTCACTTATAATTGTTGTACTGTACCACCCAGGCTGTGATCGATACAAGAAGTATAGGGTTAGAAGCTGCAATATCACTTTGGGATTGGGATCCTAATATTCCTGGTATTGAAACTGATGACTTACTTGGAAGGTAGTCAAATTTTTATCCATTCGGTTTTCCCTCAGCGAGAATTAATGTACTAATAGAAAATATTAAGTTTTAATGCTTTACAGGGGAAGATTGGATAAAGTGAAACTTCTGATTAAATCTCTCGAGATCAATCTTTTTGAACATTTTCATTCGAAAAAAATCTCTCTCGTCTAGAGTGAATAGCTTAGAAATAAGCTTTTAGAAATTTTTTTAAATCAATATTTTCTGGCATGACTACAATCGGAAATTTCCCCCACTTTCCAGAGGGATCATTGGAAAATATATCAGAATGTCCTCAAAGATCAATCTTTGTCCCTTGAAATTTTACCCCACCTTTCCCTAAATGAATGCATCTATGTCAATTGCTTCTATGGCCTGCACTTAGCAATCTTCTACACTACTAACAATATGGTTGAATTGTGTTTTATTTATTCACTAACTCTACTATTTAATGTGATCAATCCAAATAATCATTTCATGTCTCCTTCAATAGAATGAGATTTATTGAAATGATTTATTGAAATTGCTTTGTGTGGTGGCAGTTCATAGTGGAAGAGAGCTCGGGATCCTTCAACAAAGTCATAGCCCGACTCTTTGACAAAGACAACACTGGCAATGATGATCCGCTCGGAAGGTACTTTCAAGTTGTAAAAAGTTAAAAAGTAAAAAAAACTTCCCTCCGCGAAATGGAATGACATTAGCGATGAATACTTATTCCAAAGTTCATTAGAAATTAGGTTCTTTCCCATTCGTCATACAATTATGAACGTATATAGAGTTCTTTTCACTTAGAGCACAAGGTTTTGCATGTTTTTTTCTGTTCTTCTTCTAAATTAATTCATAATTTCATCCTGCAACTGCCAGGCTCATAGTTTGTTCCCAATATTTCACTGATAATGATTTTTGAATTACGATGAATTTTCTGCTTAGAGTATGCTTTGAATTTTTAGAATGAACATATCAAATTACACTGCATAAATTATCTAAACTATTTATATTGATGGAAATTGAAGTTAATCATTTCGGCTTCATTGATTAATCTAGGGCCACAATTGAAGTTAGTCAGGTCAGGAAGAGAGGAACGATTGACACAGTGAGTTGAATTTTATTACCGTCTTTCTATTTCGTTTAACAAAGGAAATGAGTAAATAATTTTTCTGTTTCTTCCTTAGTGGTTCACTCTCGAGATGGCAAAACATGGAATGATTCATCTTCGATTAACTTGGCTAAATCTCAGTAAAACTGTAGGGGATCTTCAAGCTGTAAGTAGTTTTCACATTGACTGATGAATTACATATCTTCACAATTATATTTTTCATTTATCCCTTAGGCTCTCATAGAAACTCAACAGCTGAGAGTAACATCAATGAGTACAGGCCTCTTGGTCGTGTTCATTGACTCTGCAAAAAATCTTCCTTGTCTCCGCGGCAGTAAACAACCTGATGTGTATTTAGAGGCTAGCGTGGGTGGTAAAGCCGAAAGAACATCAACCATGTTACGATCTTGTGATCCAATTTGGGAACAAGGGTTTACATTCTTAGTCGGGAACCCAGAAACAAATAGTTTGAACATTAGGATTATAGATGAAAAAACTAGTTCAATAGTTGGCACACTTGTTTACAGTATATCGAATTTAATGAATAAATTAGATCTTGCTGAAATGCAACAGCCATTTGTTCTCCAAAATGCTACACCAGAAAGTAAATTGATTATGTCATTGGGACTGAGAATTCTTAAATATGAAGAGCCTGATTCCACTGGCGATGATGATGAAGAACATCAGGATTTTAAAGAATTCAATAAAATAATTGATCGTCAAGAATCAGAAAAGAGTTCTCGAAATAGTAGTGGTAAATATCTTTCTGGCTTCTGTTCTTCTCTGGTTAAAAGTTCTGGCTTCATTTTTTGCACTAATGTTTTTATTTTTCTCCAGTACCGTCTACGCCATTGAAGAAGCAGTTTTCCAAAGAGTCACTTCAAAGTACAACGACCAATGTCATTTCTGATTCAGAAGTGGTTATACCGAGCCCAGTCAACGAGGAATCCATTGAAGACACTATCATAATTCCAACTTATGTATCAGAGAACAATGCAACTCCTCCTGAACTTCATCATCGAAATCCTAGCATTTCATCTTCTGTCGGTGAATCCAAATTGGGTAGAATTCAGTTAACTCTGCGCTACAGTGTTCCAAGACAGAGATTGATGGTTGTTGTTCACAAAATTATGTAAGTCAATCAAAGTTCATCAGTTGTCCACCATAAATTTTATTATCTATATAGATTATGGTATTTATAAAATTATTTATGATGTTTTTGTTGCAGGAATTTACCACTACCGCAGAATGACCTCAACAATATACCAGATCCCTATGTCAAACTATATCTACTGCCTGATCGGCACAAAGAAACTAAACGGAAGACCGCTGTGATGAAAGATAATTGTAATCCCGTTTATGATGAACAATTTGAATACATTGTATCTCAAGGGGATTTAAATTCTCGCATTCTTGAGATATCAGTCTGCACGCAGAAAGCTTGGCTCTCAACCGGAAGCAACGTTATGGGTCAGGTCCACATCAATTTGTGCGAGATTGATGTGACACGTGCAGTTTCTGCATGGTACGATCTCACGCCAGAAATCAAAGATTAAAGTTAAAGAAGATGTATGCGACGAATATTTCTCATTGCTTGAATGATGTACCACCAAAAGTCATTCAGAATTTATATTTTTTTTATCATTGTACAATGTTGTACCATTACACTGTATTTTTTTGTTTAATACTAATTGAGCTAATCAATGAGTAGCCAGCTACTAACCAAGGAAAGAAACGCTTACAGATATTGAGGCCATTATGTGATGGATTAAGTACATTTATTATTTTTATTTAACCAAATCACTATTTACTTACGTAAACTTAAATATATGGATTGTTAACTCAACAAGAAGGTTTATTAATTTTCTTTTCAATATAATTACCTCCATTGATGAATCCAATAAATTCGTGGCTCATTTTTTTGCCCTGTAACTAAGGAAACTTCACGACTTATTTTGTAAACAAGTTGGGTAGGGCGTAAAGTGTTACCGTGGTGGTTATCTTAGAAATTACAGTTGAAACCCCAAAAGAGAACAAGAAAAGTCTCGAATATTGTTTTATGACTTATATTAAATTTTTTTCATTCGACCTAAAAAAAATGCGCAATGCTGCTCCACTTCCGTGTCTTCCGGGATTTAATTTCGACAACAAGGTAAGATTCCACATTGCAATTCAACATTCTCAATTGTTAATCGAATAAATCGTTGTTCAAGATCGGCAAAACAAATTTCCACCGATCAATACACTTCGACAAAATTCATGAAGGAGTTTATTACTTAGCCGAACGACCAACCGTAACGAAACACAATAGATACCCATCGCTCTATCCGTACATGAACGATCAGAGAATACCGCCATGGATTGCGTACGATGGTCAAGTGCGTTAGTTCAATACCTACCCTCCCATTGTGATTATTGTCTAACTTCCTTTGTGTAATGTAATATGAATATCATATATCATCCATAATGATTAATTTATTCCCCTCAGCGACTGATGTTTCAAGCATATTTTCAAGAAACAGTGCAAGAAAGATGGCAGACTTCTCAACAAATTCGTCGTGTGACAATAAGTTTCTTTCTTGAGGATGGTACAATAAAAATTGCGGAGCCTCCAATTTGCAATAGCGGCTTAGAGCAAGGTGTCTTAGTTAGGCGCCAAAAAATACCAATGCCAGGTCCAGCGAAATACAAATTTTTTGATGTTATTGATTTGAATATCGGAAAAGAACCGGAGATTTTTGGGAGAGTTTATAAAATTATTGATTGCGACAAGTTTACAAGAATTTTTCTCAATCGAATGGGTATTGCTGTTCCTGATCCAATTGAATTTCCAGGTGATTCTTACATGCAAAGGAGAAATGTGGTGAGCTCATCGTTTTAAATTAGAAATAACTGTTTCATTCAACTGAATTGATTTTGTGTGAATGAAAAATTGCAGCCGACATTTCCTAAAAAGCCAAATCGTAAAGTTGACACACTGGAGAAGTTTCTGAAATATGATAGGAAAGTATTAAAATTTAATGGATATTGGGACGATAGAGAATCTGAGTACGGCATTATTCATGATCTAGAATTACGATACTATTTAGCTGATGATACAATAGAAATTAAAGAAATTCTACCGAAGAATTCAGGGAAGGGAAGTAATGCAATGTTCTTGAAAAGAATGCAGATTCCTAAAGTATGACAATTTTTTACTCATTTCAGTAGTAAAGAGGAAAAACAGAATCAGTCGAATTATTTTTCGTTTATTTTTCGTTTTTTTTTCGCAATCTGTTTTACCTCTGCACCGCTGATTTAATTCTCCTTTCTTTGCCTTTTCCTATGCAAGATTCATATTTTTTTTCTATGAAGTTCTTCACAGCAATTGAATCTATTGGCTCCAACGATCCATTCACTGTTCTCAATGTCCTGGGTGACAGTGGAGCCCGCAGCTATTTTATTCCCGATGCACTCAATACCGGAAAAACTACGCGTGAGTGTTACAAGGATAGTGATCTCGCTATTGGAACAAGGATCAATGTATTTGGCCGAGAGGTCATCATTACTGACCTTGATCCATCAACAAAGGAGTATTATAGGTATATTCTCGTCTAAAGAGCATCCATTCAATGTGCCTAGTGACTCTGAATAATTTCCATTCATGAATTTTGACTCGTTCAAGGACTAAATACGGAATTGAAGAGTTTGAACCCCTTGAAAAACCAAAAGCAAGATCCGATTGCTTTAATACTAGTGAACAATATAAACCACCACCGTACAATGGTTACGGTTCTTACGATGATTCACTAGGGAACTGTTTTAGCGTTGTACCAAAACCACCGAAAATTGATTACGTCAGATTTGCAGAATACGACAAGTAAATTTCCGAATGTAAAACATAAACCTTCCGTAATCAACTGATCTCCAGAAAATGATTTCTTTGCAGGCAAGGCTATGACAGCAAAGTTCTTAGTTTTCGCGGTAAAATGATATCGAAAATTCCAGAGAATCGCCATCGTAATTTTGTAATTCGTGTTTTTCTCATGGATAACACGATATCAGTATTTGAGGGAGCATCGCGAAACACTGGATTCACAAGTTGTCTATTTCAAAAGCGTATGCAAGTACCTCTTCCAGGACAAGAGGTTTACTCGAGTGAAAAACCGAAATACTATGAGCCACATGATTTTTACATTGGCGCTGATTTGAATCTTTGTGGATTCGAATTTAAACTAACAGCTGCTGATAATTATACTCTGCGTTATATGGAGTTGCATTGCGATAAATTTACAAAGTCAAACGTAATACAAATTATGAATAAAATAAGGGAAGCACTTAAACCAGTTTATGGACAATTTCTCGAGGAGTATTGTCCAATCAAAGGAGCTGATGGAATACGAGTTATGTCTTACGATAAGTTGAAGGAAGCTTTGAATAAATATTTGACGTGCAGCATCGTTGAGCACGAAATAATTACGATTGCTCGGCGATATGCACTGCAGAGAAATCCGCAACGCAATACCCGTGATTATTTAAGGTATACTGAACACTGTACGTTATCTCAAAATAATCATAGAATGATACTTTTACGTATTTTATGATTAATAGGAGTCTCATACATGCTGAGCTTAATCGTTTTCTTTGGAATGATTTGGATCGTCTTGCGGAGGATATTAATCACTGGGATACATCACAGACGGGATACTTATTACCAAATGAAGTCTATACAATTCTTCGTGGTTCCAGGCTTCCGATAGATACCGAGTTGCTCCATTGTCTGCTCAATCAGTAAGTCACCTTTATCAATATTACGTAAGACTACTCACCTCATTGGTTACCATATTCATTGAGTGAAGAATTTATTTCTTATTAATCAGTCTGCGGAGAAATGCCGAGGGAAAGATTGATTGCTGTGATTTATTAGAATTCATGAATGTCAAAATAAATCCCGTAACTCCAATTGCACCGGTTCCTCTCAAAGCTTTGCTTTCACTAAATTCCGATGATGATGATCATTATCCTGCATTAAACTGGCATAATTTCATCGAGGATCTGAATATTAAAGAAGATAATCCAGCATCAGCGGCAACAGATTCACAATAATTTTATTACGACATTTATTAGCTAATTGAAAGTTCTTTTTTTTAATGGTACATCAAGATATATCATATTTACATCGTGCTACATAATTTTTTGCGAAGGTAAATCTAATCTATCATAAATATGCGCCCGTAGATAAATGACTTTTAGCACAATCGTGAGGAATACTGAGTTAATAAATATCATCTTCTTTGAATCGCATGATAAATAACAATTTGGTCAAGTACGATATAATTGAGTGCATTTTTTTAAATTAAATAATAATTAGCATTCAAATGAAAAAAAACGAATGAGAAATCAATAAGATAATAAATAAATGAAGGGAAGAAACAGATGGTTTTTTTATCTTGTAATTTTTGAAGAACCACAAAATCAATTTAATTGCACTCAAATGTAGTGATAATGTTTCGGCATGTTTTACACGTTACACTGTAACAACAGCTGATGTATTTGCACTCACACCTTTCTAGAACTTCCCGCGTTTTTGTAACGTGTCCCCGTCCGCAGCACAGGTATTCGCATCCCTCATAGCCAGAACTATTACCATTGCATTGCCTGAAATTTGAAAGTTTCATTATTGCTTTTTTTTTTAATTAAAAACCAATCATTCGTCTACAAGACAAGTCGCGAAGAAAGAAATTTCTATTGCTCGAGGTTCCCTCAGTCTTTTTATTCTCGTTTATAACTGCACAGGCTTAAAGAAGCGATACGTGAGAAGTGCAGGTATCCCCACAGGCGACAAAGAGCAAAAAAAAGTTTGAAATGAAGTAGAATATATTATTAACACCTGAGATAAATATTCGATCTTCCTCAGGGCATTATTTCGAGTCATGCTATGTATACGAAGAAAGTGATAGGAAAATAAGCAATTTTCTTTTCATGTTGAAATGTCAGCATAGATTAACAATTTTAATTTATACTAAAAAAAATTGTCTTCCTCCAATGAGTTTGAATTTTTTATACTTATCCAAACGACATTCATGTACTTTTGAGGCTTAATCCTCTGGGAAAAATATGTATCAACAAATTCCACATCGAGTTCAAGGTAGTTCACAGCCATACATGTATATCTATATATATTTTGATAAATACTAATCCGGCTCACCTCCCAATTGTTCCTAAGCTTCCATGTTTTTTGTCCGGCATGCAGTAATCTGGACTTTTCGTTGTATATAACAAATTGTCATGGTGATAGAGAGGTGGTAAACGGCTTCCAGATTTCGGTCTGACCTCAGCGGCAGTTGCATATTTGCGAAAAAGTCTCGCACCAGCGGCCGACGGGCCCTTAGAATCAAGTCCGCGCCAGCACGTACGTAAACTACAAGAGCCAGATACCCCATGACACTTGCATTCAAGAGTCAGAGATTGTTCAACAGCCTGTGCAAGACGAAATTAGTCAACGACATTCAATGGAAGAATGAAATTTATTTGCATTTCAAGAGAAAAAAATATAGTATTTTTACCCTTCGACCGGCTCGATTATTGTGCATATTAACAGCGTGCATAAATTTTGCCGTTGAGCCAGTTCCAGTTGGACTCGAACCCTGCAAAAATCGCTTAGCCATTCTTGATGCTGATCTCACGTCATCGCCACAACCACCCCATTTGAATGAATTACGTGCAGTCATGGCATCAAATGATACTGATTTTGTTGTAAAGGAACTAGAAGCAGTTAGAGCTGAAGGTGAAGGTGGCTCTCTTCTCGGGGGTGTAGCACACGAGCACGCTGCTAAATTTCCCAATGCACATCCACGTGCCAATCTCCAAACCGCCGCTGCCGCGGACATTGCATATACGAATGCTTGCTCCCTCGTGCCTATCAATTCAATACATCAAAATCATTATCATCATCATTCTGCTGGCGAGAAATCGCGAAAGAGTATCCTGCAGTTTCATTGGCAGTATCATCCGGAATTTACGTTGAAAATCAACTACTAATTAGTCAGAAAAGAGGAGGAATACATCGAAAGCACCTAGAAACGTGTCTATATACCATCCAGGAAAAGATCCGAATGAAAAAGAAAATGAAAGGTAGGGAAGCCAGTTTGGCGAGTGAACGCCTAATCTTTTTCGTTTGGTAATAGCCTCTAATTACGTAGTCGCTTCGGGGTCTTCCCATTCAATGGCCAACCTCTTCCACCTCACTCACTTTTTTTTCTTCCTTCTTTGGTTCTGTCTCTTTTTCTTTTTCTCCCCATCTTATTTATTTTCCTTGTTTCAGTCCCGCCATACACACAAACATGATTTTTTTTTTCATTTCTCAGTTTGAAAGGGAATACTCCTAGCCAGATTGCTCACCGTGAGTTATCGGCTCCGCCTCTCTTGCCCCATAATGAAATCATATTATTCAGTTGCTATGTCGATACAAAGGAAATAAAAGACATTTACCAAGGTAGTTATTGTTTTTACCCATTTTTCCAATTTCAATAATGAAAACGAAAATTAATCATGTCCGGAAAAATCGAAAAATACATTTACCTGAGAGTAAATCAGGTGTGTAGTGCGGTGCACTATCAATACTACTGCAATTCCATCGACGATTCTTAAATGCCTGTTGACAAACACTTCCTGTGTCTCTTGCTGCCTGAACGAGACTAGGCATTACGTCTGGCGCTGCACGACAAGCTCGCGCCTGTTTTCTTTCCAATAGTCCTGAGCTTCTAGCAGCGGTGCAAGCTTCTCTTGTCCATATTCGAGCATCGCTTCTTTTTCCCAGGGCCCTTGAGTATAATGGAGACAGAAGGCAAGGATCATAAAAATTCAGGATATTGTTTCACGAGTTTATTGGTGGTCTGCAATGAATATCATCCGGCTCTCGAGAATCGGAGATATGTGGATGAATACGCAAAATTATAGGGCATCAAAACTCACGTGTATAAAGCACATATTGTAACTATAAACACCTCGAATGTCGAAATGGCCACACTATATGTCTAGATGTATAACCCGAGAACGGAATGGCTAAAGTGCCAATCCTAGAATACAGCCGACTGTTCAAACTCAAATTACCCTATCAAAACTATATCATATGGATCGCTCTTATTCACAAACGTCATCTAATTTTACCTCAAACTATTAAATTATTTTATATCATTCGGTAAATGATCCATTAGATTTAATTATATTACATAGGGGTGTGCGAATATTCAAAACTTTGAATAATTCATGGTGAATTGAATACGAATAATTCAATTCAATACGGAGATGAATATTCAGTACCAATCGCTT
>JABSMS010070757.1:0-20018 GCA_018902275.1 Aleiodes sp. PSUC_FEM 10030003
ACATGTATATTCATACATAAGCAATGTCTATTCACAACATAAAATATGATACAACACATCACGTTTCATCCAGAGTCCGCTGCACTTTTCTCCTCTTCTTCATTGGTTCTTCATCTTCTTGATCACTTTCTCTAACTTCGTTAATGAACGCTAAGAAGCTGTATACTTTGACATAAATAGCTGGAACATTTGTACATTGTGTACCAGTAGAGAGTATTCCGACTAGAATTCCATTGCACACCAATCCTCCCCCACTATCGCCCTGATGGAATCAATAAAACGTTATTGTAACAGCTGCATGTAAAGTTTGCTTTTCATATCTGCCAAACGCAGTGAAGTAGCACTGCTCCGCACGAGGGCGCGAAGGATTTATTTCAAACGAGTCAGGACTTCCTGCACGGTTACTCGTGCATGAAGTACTAGTCTGTGCCAAAAAACATTCTTTATGTACTCGTGCGAAAAATACTGGTTTACACACGTCATAAAACCATGCAAAAAATGAACTCCCCTGGGCAGGTATGAAAAAACATACTATTCGTCACTAGTGTAGAAGAGTGGTATTTTATGTACTTGTAACGTGAACGAGATGTGAAAAGTGTGATAAAAGATATGGACTTATGCAAATTATGATTGTCATGATATTTTGATAGTATAGCATTTTTTTCTAATTACCGTCTGTTTTCTAATTACCACTTTCCTTCCAACTCAATATTCATATCAATGCTCAAGTAATTTTCCAAAGTGAACTTGTCGTTACAAGAATAAATAGTGACGCGGATCGCAAAATTTCAAGAATTATCTATGGACTTCGATTGTATACTATCTTCCCCTGATTCATTCCCTTTATCTGCTATGTAATGGATATTATTACCTTAAGTGGTGTGGATTTTTGTCCAAGATCTAGAGCACAAAATTCGTTGTCAGCATGAGGTGATCCAAGTGTTTTACAATAGATAGGTTTGAGGATTGTTGCTTCATACCACAATAAATTTTTCGATTCTGTTAATGAGTTTGGTACAGTAGCACCCCATCCAGAAAATTGACAAAATGAGGAGCAAGGAATTTTATCTTCTGTAGGTAATTCAACTGCTCTGACACGTGGTCCAAGGGTCAAGGGTTTAGCCAGCTATAATTATACGAATAAATTGAATTTCATTCAATACTATATAAAAATTGACCAGTTTTCCTAGAATTTGGATGATATTATTTTCCTGCCCCGACTAGACTAATACCAAAGTTCGAGTCTAAGAATTTCAGAAGTGAAGGGATATCATGTTCGACATATGTTGGAAACAGTCACATTTGAGCTTCTAAGGAATTGAACAGAGCTGTTGAATAGTTTCGCAAAAAATGATTATGTCAATATATTCATTTACTGTCAATACGGCTATATCATTTTCATCGCGGCATGAAACTTGACTCTCTGGTAGTTTGTCAGCATCAGTATCTTCACATCCAGGTAGGAAACCTCTTGGAAGATGTACATGTTTTACATCACGAATTAAAACATCATCCACTTCCAGATGGTATGTACCAGCATATATTGATATTTCATGCGGTGGAACATCGTATACACAGTGTGCTGCAGTCAGAATATGCAATTCATCAAGAATCACACCACCACAATATCGGAACGTACCACAATCACTGTTCAGATATATCTGATAATGAAAATCCTCATCCACTGCTACATTCCCATTTAATATTGCTTGTACAACTGAAATTAGTTTATGATTTTTTCAACACTCATTTTATAGATAAAATCAGCAATTATTGTAAGGGATCGACTTGATATTTCTACTCACTGTTAATATTCATAACTAGGATTCCTAGTAATAATAGAATTAATTTCAAATTCATTGTTTAAATGATAGAGCAAAAATTTCATATAAAATATTCCGCTTCCGATGTTTGATGGCTTTCCAACAAAACTGTTCAATTTTCCGTTTACATTATTCTAAGCTAATACAGCGAGGTAACCTTTATAGTTTTGTTTTCATGAGATAAGAAAATTGGCCAGAAATTTCTGAGACACGTGGAGAATGGTAGTAACTATCATGCGATGCAAGAAAACTTGAACGTTTGGAAAACTACAAAAATCAAATTGTATTTTGAAGAAAATCACTTGTATCACTTGTACAAGTGTACATATCGTTGCTATAGAATCAAAAGGGCTTAAGTGCCATTTTTTTGCTGATTAATAAAAGGGCGTAAGTTACTATTCTTATGAAAAAATGAGTGTAGATTCAATTTTCGTAGATTTTTAAAAAATGGCACTTACGCCTTTTTCACTCTAGTGCAACGATATGATAAGGTTGACCATACCGAAAATTGATGTCAGATAGTCGAAATAGGATGCTTAAAAGTCATTTGAAAAATCAACTGAAAAATAATTCACGCTTTCGCAATACGGCTCTCTAATCTTCAGCTCACCAACAAAATCATTGTAAAAGAGAGAACAAGTTTCGAGGAATTGTTGAAAATCATTGATCATGAAAAGTTTATTATATCACCAATTATAATCTGGATCTACAAATATTTTGTGTGCTTCATCCATAATACCATAGTACAATTAAATTACTCTTATCATCTGTCAAGCCTTGAAGGTTTTAAACCGAGTTTCTCAATAATGTACTCAGGCATACAGAATGTAGGATTTATTGGCTTCAATCCATAATCATTGTCTAAGAGCGAAACGGCAGTGAGGCCAAATAGTGTATGGAATGGATCCACCATATCACCGGGTCGATCGGAGAATCCACCAGTTTCTGTATCTTGACACGACAGAACAAACTGCAACTACAAAAAAATGGGGAATTTAAATACGTTGACAATAATGTGGGAGAATGGGGTGAAATGAGCATAATGATGAATGTTTTCGGAACGGAATTGTTATCGGTATTATTGTGAGCCTGGAATCATTCCTGGAAGGAAGAATGTAGAGAAATTGCAAGATATTTGTTTTTCAACATGTTAAGGCTTTTGTTACGTCAATTCATTGCAGAAAAACAAATACGGCGAAATGAAATGCGTTACGGTCAACATCAATTTTTTCGATAAATTTGTTGTAATGCATCAGTTTCATTGAAAAATTGTTCGAACCATGTTCAGAGATAATTTCTCGTTGTTTGTTGCTCCATATCCCAATTCGCGGCAGCCATCTTTCAGTCTCATTTTTTAAAAACGGTAGAATTCTTCCACTCACCATTCTAATTTTTTCCTACCGAATTTCATAACTTTGTCATGTGTTTGAAATTTTGTCATCTTCACTCCTGCTAAATTTGTAACCGATGTGCTAATATCACCCGGTATATTTTTTTGAATAATGACATTGCCAACGATATTCAGCTTAATTCAACTGAATATGCCTCCGCTGTTACTTATTGGTCAGATGGCACTAACTGAGACTTTTACCTTAATTTTTCTGACGATTTATCGGTAATCGTGAGTATAATGCTCAACATAAAGGATAAAAAATCCATGATATTTTTTACTGATAGCCCATTTAACCCCAGTCCCTCGTAATCTTCTATTTCCTATAGGAAGTCTTATCTTCATCCATTTATTCATTATAATTGAGTAATTTTTCTCACCAATCGTTTTTTGTCGATCCAATGTAATCTCCCTAAAATAGTCAGAGAAGATAGCACCCACCAGGAGTAACACACATCCGGCAACTTCTCAGGTCTGCCATTCAGTCCACCAGATCGTAATTGTCTCTCGCACAGCCACCAACCGAGCCTATCAGCATCCACTACATGCAAATGCCCTGAAAATTCATCGAATTGTTTAGTTACTTCCATTCCTTGTACTAACAGTTGATCGGCTAATTGTCGATTATTTATTTCAAGGTGATTGCCTGAAGCATATTCTATCACGATTTTCGTGATAGAAGATTGGGAATTTTGTTCATGATGACAGACGGAAAAAGAGTTGTGAACAATTTCCATTTCCAAACTATATGAATACGATTACATTACCAGTCTTTGAAATTTTAAGAGTCTCACGAATCTGTGCAATCATTCAGAGAACGATTCGTCACTTCGGCGATTCCGAAGATGAAAACAATTTATTGAAATGAATAAGTTCCTTTGATATTAACCCTATTAAATGGAAGATGTAAATTTCCCTACTCATTTACCTGTAATTGACAAAAGTCCAAGGCAACAATAAATTAATCCAGCATGGCTCTCAGATCCCGGTTTTGATCCAAATCCGCCATCAAAATTCATGCAGCTCCTAACAAATTCAACTGCTTTATCAACATTAATAGCATCTAACCGTCCCTGAAAATGAGATCATTTGTCAAATGTTAATGTCAAGAAAATGAGAATATTAAGCCCAAACAAAAGGAATACCCACCAGCAACGATAACGTAGCAACTGCACAAAATGAGAATCTCGTGTCAATCTCACCCCAAATATCACCAGTAAAGCTTCCATCTGGTTGTTGTCGTTCTTTAACATACTTTACAACTTTGTCGATGTCAATGACATCTAGTGCATCATACATGCATAAAATTTGTACTGCACTGAGTGTATAGAGTAAATGAGGATCATGATTTATACTGGCACTTATTCCACCGCAATCGTTCTGGCATTTTCCTATGAATTCAAGTATTTCATCTTTACTTGTGTGATCTAATTGTCCCATGAGATCAAGTGCTGTCAGGCCCCAATACATTCCTGACATTCTTAGGTATTCTGTCATGCAATACATCTGAAATGATTGAAGTAATTATGAAACTTGAGTGCAGTCTACCGTCATGAAAGTCATGGTAATGAGAAAATGGCTCATTCACGGAGCACTTGGCTCTTCAAACGCGAAACGACGGTAAATGTACCCATTCTCGTTCCTATTTTTCTAATCAAGATATTTATTAATGATTGAGAAATTAACAATTCTCTTTTGCTTTCAAGCCTAGACAAACTAAATAACAATGATCCTATCAATTCAGAATTGATGAAATATTCCCGTTCATTAGAATATTGTGTTCAGAAGCAAAAAAAACGAGAATGGGGACACGGACGAGGACAGGTAAGTACATTTACCTTAATTGTTGGTCTTTAATTAAAAATGTCGCTTATTTGAAAAATTTGAAAATCGTGCGGTTCCATTCGAACCCATGTAAAATTGAGAAAACTCAAAAATTTACATTTTGAGTTTGAAATGATCAAGTTCAATTAAAATGTACTCTTTTTTTATTATTTTTGAACTTATTCAGAGGAAAAAAAATAAAGTGTGGGAACTAAAACACAACATTAATAATTAGATAGGATTCCGCAGATGTTCTTTGGATAGTGTTCGAAATTTGAACCATTCCATCATTTTTTTTCAAAAATTACATAATCCAGGAATTAAATACTTACATAATCATCTTTATTCGTTCCGTATGAGACCAAATAATTTGCATGTTTTTCCAAAAGTAATTTTGGAATTGTGCTTGGCAGTTTTACGTCTTTTATGAGGTGTGACTGCACAATAAAACAGAATTGTTCATGAAATAAATATTTTAATGAAGATCTGAACTTAATGAGGAATAAAAGACAGATTATTGTCACTCACCATTGCGTCTTTAATAGAAAATATTTATCAGTTTTTCGTCTGACTGCATATCCTTTTCAATCTTCACTTCTCATTCATACCCTCCGCCTAACCTCAAAATTCGACGAGCAAAACAAAGGCTTTTGAATTTTTTCAAAGAATTTCATAGATACGGAAAGTTACATTCGTACCTCTCCACCTGATTTCAAATGAATTCAACAAAAATATATATATAATTTTAATTTCAGTATTTTTTTCTTGTCAACATCAATACATACCACTTGTGTACAATTGTAGGGCACATGCGCCGAGTCATATTGGAGTAATTCATCTTCGTACATGGGAAGATAACGAAGGGAGAATGAATGGAACGAATATATTTTCATTATGATTAAAGTTTATGCGGAAACTATGGAAGATGCGAAATAAAATTTGGAAAAATTAATATTCCTCTCTTTCAAACAAATTTCAAATTTTATTTTGAGAAATTTCGCAGTATCGAAATTATCAATACAGATATTCCCTGTTGAAGAAATTTTAAGCGTTTCCTTCTCTTAAAGAAATCCTCCTTTTTAGAAATTATTCATTTGGTGGAGGAAAAAAATCCGAATATTTTCAGTTGTCTGCTATTTTCAGGATCATTTCAAATTTCGTACCTAATCATAAAGATATCGCCCATGAGAATCGAGCCTTTTCCGGTTTAAACGCGGGTAATTTTCCTTCAATATTCCAACGGCTTCAACACAGAAAAATTTCTTCCTTTCACAATATCAATCCAGCATTAACCTTTTATTGTTGACGTAGTAAAATGAACAATTGACAAGCATCAATTGTCATGTTATTCCTGCTGTATCATCGATAAACGAAATAACATCACAAAAATCGAGTTAAAGAAATCCAATAGTTCGGCGTGTGTGTAATAAACAGTCAACAGTGTAAAGATGGCGAGCACGAGCTGCTCTGCATTTTCATCTGACGGTGAATATTGGGCATATTGTGGTGCTGATGGAAAATTAAAAATATGGGAAACTTCATCAAGTAGATTGAAACAAGAATTTGTACCAAATTTACATTTAACATCGCCATGCAGTGTAATTGGCTGGATAACAGTTGGTCAACAGGCTACGACTACAACGGTATGCCATGTGCTCACGTGCTCTTTTTTTTTACTCTTTCAAATGCTCCATTCCCATCGGCAATGCGACAGAAAGAAATCTCGATTGACCTAAGCCCTCATAACATTGACGGTTAATGTTAACAAGGAATTCATTGATTGGAATTCCATAAACACTGAATTTGATTGCTTTAAGTTATTGAGGTTATGTTCCACACAATGCCGCATAACTGTTCATTATCCTTCATTAAGGGAAGACGGGGCAAAATGGACATTCTAGTTAAATCGTTGAAGATAGAGTTTTTTTAATGATTTCATTGAAAAGCTGAGGAAATTTTAGGTGGAAAATATGTGTAATTTTTTTCAAGTTTTTGAAAATTCGGGTTTTTTTATTAGGATTTTTGAAGGGGGTTGTTTTTCAAAATCAAATAAATTCACTTTTCTGAGGATATCTGCAGTTCTGTTTATCGTAGTAACCTGGGGTTTGTTTTAAATGAAAGGTGAGCTCATTCTCCATCGATTTGTATAGTTTTTAATTTTTTTAAATTGAGTTTTCAATTACTTAGAGCCCGTTTTCTGAAAATCAGTTTTTGCTATATATCTACTTGAAAAATCGATCTTTTATTTATAACTATATGAATCGGTGGGAAATGAGCTCACCTTTCATTTGAAACACACCCCAAGATATCCCTGAAAAAGTTTCTTTTTCAATTTTGGAACGGAAAACTAAATTTTGACCAAAAAAATCGAATGGGCGTATCTCCATTAGTTTCCGAGATATTTGTAAGATAAGATCGCCAGAAAAAATCGACTTATCCTGTTTTACCTCTTCACTACTGATTTGTTTTCCCAGTGTAATTAAATTTTTGGTCCAGTGCAAAGAAATGCAAATACATAAATTATTACTTGCAACCTCATTTATATTTGTGAATTCTAACTTAACAATTTATATAAAAAATAATAAATTGCCTCAGGATGAAAGGCGGCGTTTCCGTACCACATCAACAGGAAAAGGAGTAAAAACTTCGTTTCTTATGTGGATAATGTAATTCCAAATGAATTTAATATTCACCCACTACAAGTGAGAGAGTATTCCGAGTATTTTCATTTGGATTGACACTCAAAGTACACATATACCATTTATTTTAATTTAAAAAAATTCATGATTCAAATTTTCAGCCATCACCATGGAGAAAGCGCAAGAGGAAATCAATATCAGAAGACACAGAACAGAAAGAAGTAGTTGCAATGGGTTCAGTAAGCGGAAAACTAACGCTGTACGATGTAACATCGGCATCAGTAATTAAAGTACTCGAAAACGGTCATTCAGCCTGCATAACAGCATTAACATGGTCACCAGCAATTGGCCTATTCACATCCGGTGATGACCATCAAATAGTAGAATGGAATTACCAAGAGAATGGTATCAAATGTAAATGGAAATCGGGAAAAGGAAAAATAACATCCCTGTCAGTAACGCCAAATGGTAAAGCAATTTTATCAGCTGATAGAATAATAAAATTATGGGATTTAGATACAAAACAATTACTTGGTACATTCACTGGTCATGCCAATCAAATAACTTTACTCAGGCCGATTAAAATCGACGATGATACTAGTTACTTCATTAGTGGAGCTAATGGTGATTCTTATCTGAGTGTTTGGTCATTGAATGACACTAAAAACGATAAAACATCTCTAGCAACACTGACAATGCAGGATGATCCAGTTTCATTGTCAGTTAAATTACTTGATAATTCACAAATTGCCATATTAGCAGCTAATAGATCAGGGCAAGTGCATTTATTTACTTATCAGCCAAATGGACAATCGACGAAGCCATTGAAGCCAACGGTAACAGTTGTTATTGCTTCTGATTCAAAGGAAAGAGAATCAGTTCAACAAGTACCTATACAATCAGCTCACTTGACGGATCAGAAGACAATGTTATTAGCTTATGGGTCATTGATTAGTCTGACGTTCGAGAGTGTAGTACCTGATTATACGAATAAAATAATGGGACTGATTAGGTCTGAAGGTAGAAAAACACGGGAGAAGAAGGATGAAGCACTTACGAAAGTCAAAGTCGTTGAGACTGATGGTAATGTTGAATATTTGGCGCCGGGTGCTACCAGTATTACACCTAAGAGAACAAAAGCCGGATTGCAATTACCACTTAAGGACAGATTGGAGAATCTTAGTTTGGGCACGGAACTCAATGTCTCTGGTAAGACTCAGTCTAAGGGTGCTAATATGGCGCAATTATTGCTGCAGGGACTCAATAGTAAGGACAAAAATATACTGGCGAATGTATTGTACAGTAGGGATGAGAAAATAATTAAAAACACAATAGCAAAATTACCAGTTCAAGCAATATCTCCGTTGCTCAAAGAATTAACGGTTATGCTCCAGGGTAAAACATGGCCGAGTAAATTCGCTGTTATTTGGTTGAAAAATTTAATTATTACGCACGCTGCACATCTTCTGTCGCATCCAGATATTGGGGATACTTTGAGTCCAATACTGGGTGTAATTGATGCAAAGCTTTCAATTTTTTCGGAATTATCGAGATTAAGGGGTCGAGTTGCTCTGGTTACTGGACAGATTTCGCATTTGAATGATCAGGAGGGCAAAGATATCAATGAGGAGGCGCTACTTGTTTATCAAGACACTGGTTGGTACTTTAAACTCTAATTATTTTGCTTAATTACAATTTTTTTGGTAACATTTTGAATTCGGAATTAATTGTAGAATTATTTAATTGATCATTTTTGTATGAATTTTTAATTAGATTCTTCAGATGATGATACTGATGTTGGTGAGATGGAAGCTGAGAGTGAATCAGATGAAAATTGGGCGGAAACATCAGAGCAAGAGGAGCAACCGGATCTTGAAAATGGAAAATCAGACGATGATGCTTCATTATGCAGTTGAATGAAATTATTCGGAAAAAACAAATCCATTAATAAATTTATCGCCACTAATATTTTGCTCTCAGGGTCAAAATGCAAAATAACATTCGTGATATTCCGCGAAAATTTTGTTTTTTAATTTTCAATTTTTTTTCCTTTCCTTAAAAACACCAGATTTAGTTACAATTCTATGACTGAATTGTGCAAGTATATATCCGGAAGAATCGATTTTTTTGATACTGTAAAAAATAATAGAACTCATGAATTATAATTGTTAAACAAAGATGTAAAGATAATGTATATTTGTTTTGACAAGCATTATGTTCTTTTTGTGAAATTTACGAGAGAAAAATAAAAATAGAAATGATAATTGACAAGTCAATCACGCTAAATTGTTATTTCATTGATGATAAGCTATCTCCAAAAAAATTATCAGGCACTTCAATTATTATGATTCTCTGAGATGAAAAATATTGAATTGGTATGAAGTGATGAAGAAAAAGATGAATTCGGAAATTACATATAGAATATCATAAATAACCTCGGAGACCATGAGGCTTAGAAGACTTCATCGAGACTTGATGTAATTGAAATAATTCCTCCAAATTCCTTCGGTCCGAAGATATTTTCTCGAAGTTAAAAAAAAGTAGAACGTGCCTCTTTCATGACTTCACTCCTGAAATCTTCCTTGCAGAATCCGTTGCACATTGAAAGAATGGAAAAATTTCGATGTGAAAACCATTTATATCATAATGAAGAATAAATTCTCTTCTAATTGAACATGCATGAATTATTACCCCCCATAATTGGTCTAGGGAATGACTTCATCGTGATTATCATAAAAACAAGCTTGTTACCCTGTTTATGAGTAGAAAGATATCTTATTTATGCATAATTATTGTCTTTGTTTTCCAACATTTGAAAGTTAATTTTAATTAAACCGTTCACCCCTGTTTTAGAATAATCGAAATTGACATATCAATAAATTTTTCCTCATAAAATTGATCAATGAAACAATAAGTGAGACATAAAGAATGGAACAGATGTAAAAAAAATTGTTTTTGGATGCTCCGTTCGGACGTTCTCGATAGCCTTTTGCATCTATTTATCAGTTCAGTTCATATTGGATTAGTAATTATCACATGATTACAACAATGTTGTCAGTATACGCCGATCAGTTTATACCGACATCCATAATAATGAGTATAATATGTTTTTTTTCCATCAAATGACCGGTGATTGGTGTCGGTCGTCGAGATACTATGTTTTTCGTAATATACAGGGTTACCCGGGATCAAAAGTGATTAAATCACAAAATTTTTAGTATAAAAGCGTGCAAAAGTGCATGGAGAAAGCATCATCCTTCATTGAGTAATTGAAGGAGCATCAGTTTGGTAGAAATAATAATCAAGAATGTTTAGAGAGTTCTTGGTGTTGGCCCTTACGGCCCTTTGCCTCTCTGAGGCAATAGGAATGGAGACAAGAACAGCTGACATGGATTTTCTTCACAAGCAGAAGAAAATCTACGAGCTATTCTTCTATATGGATCAATCAAAACTTGAAGGCAGTGAGAGTTACGAAATTGGACGCAACTACGATATCGAGAGCAACATGGACTTGTACAACGACAAAGTAAGTGCAAGAAAGAATAATTCGATTTTTTTTCTCTCCGGGATATTCTTGAGGAAATTGATTTTTTTTAATTATGTGAATATTCATAAATTGTTGCAGATGATTGTACGCGAATTCATGTACAGATTCAAACTCGGTATGCTCCGTAGAGATGCTCTGTTCTCTGTTTACTACAAGGAACACCGCGAAGAGCTCCGTGTTCTCTTCCGTTTGTTCTACTCTGCCAAGGACTTCGTAACATTCTACAAGACTGCTTGCTGGGCCCGCCTCTACATGAACAGAGGAATGTTTGTTACAGCATTGACTACAGCTGTTATGTACAGACATGACTGCAAGTACATCGTTCTTCCACCAATGTACGAGACGTACCCACACCTCTTCTTCAACAATGAAATCATTGCAGAGGCAAAGCGTGTCAAAATGATGGGTGAGAAACGAGAAAAGAGCCGATTTTCTAAATTTTGCCGCATTATTCTAAAATATTTTTACGGAAAATTGCAATTTTTTTTTTGGTAGCAGGATTCCACAAGAAGAACATGGGTCTCGAGAACATCGACAGCTACTTGATCAACATGAATTACACCACTCACTTCATGAAACACTACATGGACAAGGAATATGAGCTTGATTACTTCACTGAGGACGTTGGCCTAGGAAACTACTACTACTACATGCGCAATCTCTTCCCATTCTGGATAACCCTCAAGGATCTTGAAGTACCAAAAAATATTCGTGGTGAATTGTATTACTACCTTCATCAACAATTAATGGCACGTTATTACTTGGACCGTTTGAGTAATGGATTGGGTGAGATTGAAGACTTCGATTTCTACAAGAAATTCGCACCCGGCTACTACTCAACTCTTGTCTATGGTAATGGCGTTTCTGTGCCAAGCCGTGACCGTTACAGCGAAGTACCATTCTACAAATACAAATATGTCAAGGTAAGCAATGCTGTTCAGCTTGATAATTCATATAATTAATTCTCGAACGTTTCTTGACAAACTATGATCTTATAGGAAATTGAGACCATGGAACAACGCATTTTGACCGCCATTGACTCTGGCTTCATTTACGACAGAGAAGGCAAACAGTACCCAATCTACTCACCCGAAGGAATGAACTATTTGGGTAATATGATCGAGGGTAATTATGACTCATGCAACACACGCTTGTACGGTGCCATCGATGTACTGTACAGAGATATCTTCGGTTTCAACTACGATTGCAAACACAAGAACTGCTTTGTCCCAAGCGCCCTCCAAGTCTTCTCCACAAGTCTCCGTGATCCAGCATTCTACCGATTGTACAAGAAAATCATCGGTTACTTCTACAGATACAAATGCAATTTACCATCCTACACACGCAACGACTTAGACTTCTCTGGTATATTCATTGAGGATGTCAAAATGGACAAATTATACACATTCTTCGAAGAGTACGACTACATGATCAACAATGCCGTAACAGTTAACAACTTCAAGGAAGGCACGAACTTCTTTATCAAGGCCCGAAAATACCGTCTCAACTACAAACCATTCACTTACAAATTCAATGTCAAGAGTGACAGAAACACCAAGGGTTTCGTAAAAATCTTCATGGGACCATCATACGATGACAAATTCTTCAAGCCAGACAACTACTTCTACTACAGCTGGTACAACTTCGTTGAGCTCGACCAATTCATGGTTGACCGTGAGTATAGATTATTCTATGATTATCAAACAATTGAAGTAGACAAATGAATTAATTAACACATGTAATTGCAGTGAAGCCCGGAACCAACATCATTGAACGTCTTAGTACCGCCAGCACATTCACAAGCAAGGACTTCCCAGGTGGTGACTACTTCTACAAGAAACTCATCAAATCAGTTGAAGGAAGCGAACCATTCACATACTCTGAAAAAATCTTTGGATTCCCAAACAATTTATATCTACCAAAAGGTCGCACTGGTGGTTTCCCATTCAAATTCTTCTTCTTCATCTATCCAGTTGACGAAGCCAAGATCACCACTTATGAATTACCAATATTCGGAAAGTTCTTCTATGATGGTAAACCATTCGGTTTCCCATTGGACAGACCAATGTACCCATGGTACACTGATCTTAAGAACATGTACTTCAAGGATGCCTATGTTTACTACATGAACGAGAACATGGAGAAATTCTACTACAACAAGGAACAGTTTGTTGAGCGCAAAATGCCAATTGAAAAGTATGAGACGAAAGACGATAAATTCATACACTACGAGAAGGATGCGATGTATCCACTGGGTTATGACAGAACGATGTTCTAAATATTCTGACACTTGACTTGATCTGACTTTTTTTCTTTTGGTGTCTAACGGAACTGATTTTCCTCCTTAGAAATGGAAAAAATGGATTAGTAATGGAGTCGTGAGGGAAGATGAATCCAAAAGTTGCATTTAGATTTTCGATAAGATGTCTCAAAAATAATTTTCCTCTTAGTCCACTCATTTTGCCGATACTTGCAAAAAAAATTGACACAAGGAATGGATGCATTTCCTTCACCACTTCACTACTCAAATATTTCTTGCAGAATCAGTTAAAGTTGTACATTGAAAGAATGGAAAAATTCAAAATGTAAAAACCATTTAAAACCATTTATACTATAACGAAAAATAAATATTCCTCTGATTGAACATCAATGAGTTATTATATTCCATAATTGTTCCAGAGCATGACTTCATCGTAATCATTATAAAAAAGGTGTTTACTACCTCGTTAATGAGTACAGAGATATCCTTATACAAAATTATTGTCTTCGTTCTCTAGCATTTGAAAATTGTTTTCAATTTAACCGTCTTCCATGCAGTCTGAGAATAAAAGGCTCGGTTCAAGTCGCCAAATAGGCTTGATCTGAACCTTAAATTCGGTTTGATCCGAGCCTCAAAATCGGCTTGATCCAAGCATTAACACAGCTCCCTTCGATCAAACCTCTGAAATCCAGCCAAGCCGTAGAATCGACTTGATTCAAGCTTTTTTTCAGGCTTGAATCAAGTCTTTTTTGATGCGCGGACCAAGCTTCCTTTGAGGTTTGGCTGATTTCTTGATTCAAGTCGAGATTGACGTAGAGTTAATGAATTCTTCCACGTAAAATTGATCAATCAAGCAATACTAGACATAAAGAATTGAGTGTGGAGAAAGAAATTTGTTTTTGCCAGTGCGTTTGGACGCTCTTGATACCCTTTTGCGTCTTTTTATCTGTGGAGTTCACGATAGATTTGTAATCACTGCACGATTACAAAGGATGTTGTGAACATCCACCGATCATTTCTACCGATATGCATAATGAGTATAAAATGTTTTTTTCCGTATCAAATAACTGGAGATTGGTGTCAGTCTTCGAGATACTATATTTTTCGTAATATGCAGGGTTATCCGGAATCACAATTTTTTAAATGATAGAATTTTTAGTGTAAACCAGGCAAAAATGCACGCCGAGAGTCTCATCCTTCATTGAATATTTGGAGGAACATTAGTCTAGTACAATTGGTAAAAATCATAATCAAGAATGTTCAGAGAATTCTTAGCGTTGGCGCTAACGGCTCTTTGCCTCAGTAACGCAATAGAAATGGAGACAAAAATAGCTGTGGTCAATGGTTAAACTCCCAACTTGGTTTTTATTTTGATCAATGATTGTATGGCAAGTGACGGAAGCCAATTTTGGGTTCACAGTAATGGAGAAGAAAACGTTTGCTGAATTTCTAATTAATTATGCTACTCTTATTATTCCTCAAATGAATATATATTGAATTTCCTACTCATAAAAATAAGAATTCGTGAAATCTGGAATTTCATTTAATATTTTTTTCCCTTTTAACAATAAAATTAGACAAAATTAACGAAAATTTTTGTATTAAGTAATACGAAGAAATGGACAAAAAGGCCTGAATTATTAGTAATTATTTTTCATTGCAGTTATTTCTTCATTGATTCATTGATTATGACCATCTCTGGTCGATGCAGGTTCAAATAAAGAAGAAAACTTTACTTCATCAAGCTGATTCCAACGTTTCGGTTCCTATCTAGAGCCCTCTTCAGGGGCTACTCATTTATTCCTACGACAAAAATGTTTTCAAACATTATAAATTATCCAGTAACCATTCCAAAAATTCCAAAATTTTAATATAATAGGAAATATTCATTAAAAATAATAAAATAGAATTATGAACATGACTGAACTTAAAACTCATACATTTTTAGAATTCGATTATCGGACATTGTTTGAATTTCGACAAGAGATATTCAAATTGTATATAAAGAGGGGAAATTGACTGCCTAATAAAAGTCCACTCATTTAATCACAAGTATTATTTTCACCCTTGACCTTTTACTTTCCATTACGGCTTAATCAGTAGTCTCGAATGTTCAAAATGTAGGGCCTGAAAAATACTAACCGAAATCTCAACTCGTCTCACGTCTATGGCAACGTGTTTTTCCACTCCCAACACTGTGAACGCATAACGATTTTCCAATGCAATAATTTTTCTCTATTGCCATTGAAAATTTTTGCTAATTTGCCGTAATTTATTCTTTGTATCGTCTGCACATGAAGTGCACTTTTTCATGCTTATAAATCATGTTCGAATATTTTTCGTGCATTCGTGGAGAAAAAAATTCTTCACGCACGCCATTCGCTACTCGTGCGTAAAAGCCGTATTTTATGCACTTGTAACGAGAACTGCTATTATTGGAAATTATTGAAGGTCGTACAACTGCAATGATGAAAAATCATTGCGTTCGGCTCGTCCAGCAACCCTTCCAAAGGCCTCCACCAATTTTCCAGGTCTTGTCACGAATCATACTATTTCGACTCAGCTTCTTTGACACTTCAATATAGGATTATTTTCTGAATGATTACACAATATCTGTTGGAGATTGCAGAGGAAGCTCTTAGGAATGATACTGATATCTATGTCTTATCAGAATGGATCTTAAGAAGTCAATGTCCTCTTTTCGATTCTAGAATTTTTTTTCGATGTCGTTAATTCATAAATGCACACCTCGAGAATTGATGGGGCCTAATCACCAAGTATTACATCTATTTGTTCGAGTGTTCTCAGAAGGACAGGTGTATCATCCAACGCTGTTGCCTTATTGGTTAATCTCGATTTCCGGATTCGTCGGTTGTTAATGTAGATTCGCGCTAGTTTCTTCGAAATTGATTTCAAGGGATCATTTAAGGAAAGTCCTCAGTAAATGCAAAAACACGAGGCAATGATTTCATCCTCCCAAAATTTTTGAATAAGTTCATCACGTTACTCAAAGCATGCAGAGATTTTTTGGATGTCATTTTTCCTTGAAATAATGAAGAAAATAATTATTGAAAATGGATTGTATTATATAGAGTTATGTAATCAGAGAGGGAACTGAGCACAATTCCTGCCTCACCAGCGCATTGATGTCGTCGCCCTAAAGTCAAAAGGGCGTAAATGCCACTTTTTAAAAACCTACAAAAATTGAATCTACATTGATTTTTGCATAAGGATACTAACTCACGCTGTTTTATTATTCAGCAAGAAAAATATCGCTCACTCCCTTTTGATTCTAGGGCGACGAATGGAAGTTCACGGTAATTTTCCTAACGATTGCTTTCAAAATTTTGAAATTTCGCGTGAACCGCTCATTACAATTGCATCGTACATTCCCATATTGCATGCCCGATAAAATTGTTACTAAAAGCATTACATTGTTTAAAATAAAAAATTGATTAATTACTGAATATTGTCATCATCTTATCCACTATTTCGAAATTTCAAATGAGTAAACAAGCAATCTTGCACTTTTTGCCCTGGGTGAAAGAACTCAATGTCAAAGGTGAACGATACTGCCTGTTATCTAATCGTATATAAGCTGACTTTTTGAAGTTTTCGGTTTATAATTGCAACGAGGTGTCTGCACGAATCACGAGAGCGCCCAACGTAGAAAGAAACAATGAAGTGGGGTGTCGTGGTTTTTGCCACATTGTGCCTGGCCTTAGTGGCGGCTATTCACCAGGAAGTCCATACAGCTGACAAGACTTTCTTGACAAAACAAAAGGCTATTTATGAGCTCTTTTGGCACGTAGATCAACCAACCACTGTGCATCCCGAGCTGTACCAAATTGCACGCTCTTTCAATTTGGAGGAACACGTCGCTGCTTATGCTGGTCATGAGGTTCGTAATTTTCTGCATTATTATTTGACTTGAGCAGTAACAAATTCCTTGACGGGAATGTATGGAAAAAATTCAGGAAGATTATGTTGCAAGTGTCAGTGAAATAAGTGCGATCGTGAAACAGGCTTTTTTAAAAAAAAATCTCGACCTAATGCTTCCTGGAATGTTTTCGCAAAACAGTTTAAACGTTATTTTTGTGGCAACGATAAACTAAATCTTTAATTTCAAAAATTTCAGCACGTCGTTCATGATTTCGTCCAACGTTTGAAATATGGGCTGCTTCCACGTGATATTGTGATCTCAGTTTTCCATCCAGAGCACCGTGATGAAATTCAGGCACTTTTCAAGCTCTTCTACCACGCGAAGGACTTCGATACTTTCCACAATGTAGCAATTTGGGCACGCTTCAATGTAAATCCATCTATCTACATTTACACTTTGTCAGTTGCTATTCTCCATCGTCCAGATACCAAACACATTCATCTTCCTCCTTTTTATACAATTCTACCACACTATTTCTACAACAATGAAGTTCTCCAAGCAGCCTACCGTGCAAAACTCGGTGATGCCAGTATGTATATGTTTCCCAATCAATTTTTACATAACTCCGAAGAATTTAATGATTAATCTCTTCCCTTCATTTACAATCCAGGTATTAAGAAATCAGTTGATGCTAAATATCACGAGGGCGCTGATCTCATCATCCACGCAAATTACAGCGGGTGGTACATTGTACACGATGATGCCGATGAAAAACTGACCTACTTCACTGAAGACGTTGGTCTCAACAATTTCTACTTCCATCAGGTGCATGAATTCCCATTCTGGATGGACAGTGACAATTACACACTGACTAAATCAATCCGTGGTGAAGTTTATTACTTTGGGCACAAACAACTATTGGCACGTTATTACATGGAGCGTTTGTCAAACGATATGGATGAGATTGAAACCATCGACTTCCATCAGCCCATTGCCACTGGATATTATCCATCTATTCATCATCCCAACGGATTGCCTTTCAGTCACCGTCCATCTCACTCGCACGTGGCCCATCATATGTATGATCATGTGAACGTAAGTATAAATTCCGGTAGAAACAAATTTCATGGAATATCGCGGAATCTAAATCTATCTTCCTAAAGAAAACGCCTTAAGTTAGTAGAGCAGCAGACCGGCAATCTGAAGGTCGTGGGTTCGGATCCTTCAGATATTTCTAATTTTTTTCGAAAGCGGTGATTCCTTTTCAAAAAGAGGGCATCACAGAAAATGTTCTATCCCCCCTTGAAAATGCATTTCATGAAACTCTTAATCACAAGTGGATATTTTCTGTTAACAGCACATTGAACAACTCGCAGGGCGCATTCACAGTACTATCGATACTGGGTACATCCTCGACAACAGCCGTCCACCAAAACAAGTCGACATTTACACTACCGAAGGTATGAATATCCTCGGTAACATAATCCAAGGAAACAGCGACTCTCTCAATTACCAATTCTACGGCAGCATCGATCATCTTGCAAGATGGATTCTCGGATCCACCGTAGAGTCATTCGATAAGAATCATTATGTACCAACTGCACTTGAATACTTCGTCACCAGTCTCCGTGATCCAGCATTCTATCGTATCTACAAGAAAATTGTCTCCTATTTCCACCACTTCAAGAGCCACGCAACACAATTTACCCATGAAAACCTTGCATTCAGTGGTGTCAAGATTGATTCAGTGGCCGTTGACAAACTCGTTACTTACTTCGATCACTTTGATTCTGAAATTAGTACTGGTGTTCCTGTAACATCAATGAAGGATGCTGAAACTACCATCATCAAAGTACGTCAGCAGCGACTAAATCACAAGCCATTTACTTATCACATTGGTATTACCAGTGATAAAAATGTCAAAGCAACTGTGCGGATTTTCTTGGGACCAAAATACGATGTTCATGGACATGAAATTGATTTTGTTCACAACTGGTCTAATTTCCTTGAGCTCGACCAGTTCATCGTTGACTGTAAGTAACTAATGTATTTTCAAAGATTATTATTTTTTATATATTCTCTCAGATTAGAGTTCGGAATGAATATTTCATTTTTATTCGTGCATGAAATGGTGAAGTCTTTATGTTTCCTAGTTCAAGATAGTTTTTATCGGTAATAGATTAAAATCGAAGGAAGATAAAATATTCATAGAGAATTCCCATAAGGAGAACTGAATCTGAAAAAAAAATTTCGCGAAAATAATCTATTGTGAAATATTTTCCAAAAACTCATAACAAAATTGAGTCAACTCAATCAGCTTCATTGCCGTACTATTCGATTGAAATTTATGATTGTAAAGTGAAAATCATTGATTTTCTAAATAGATATAGAGTAGAAACTGATTTCCAGAAAATAAGCTATAAGTAATTGAACAATCGATTAAGAAAAATCCGAACTACATGAATGGATGAAAAATGAGTTCACCTTTCATTCAAGATCACATCCAGGTTGCTATAACTAATGGAATCGAAAGTATGCCCGAAAAAAGTGAAGTTTCAATCACTATAATTATCCATAATCAACAAAACTCTACTCTCACTTTATGACGCTTTTATGACACTTGATATATTCATATTGAAATTTCATTTATTT
>JABSMS010070768.1:0-20010 GCA_018902275.1 Aleiodes sp. PSUC_FEM 10030003
TATATTTTTTTTCATTACTTTTCATTCTCATCATCTTTCGAATCTATCTAACATCATTTATTTCCATCTAATATTTCCGTGAAGAATAACGCGCGTCACATTTCGCTGATTGTTCTGGTACATTATCACCGGCAGTTTCACATTTTTTTTCTTACTATTTCAATGTTTTTTAAATTATTTTTCTTTACCCAAAATAATGACTCACTGTTCTGAGAAGCCTTCGTAATGAACTTCACTTCTCCGTGGGTTTTTCTCATCGCAAATGCATCGATATCTGGTCGTGTATGTTTTGTTCAATGAAACAATTTCAACGAAAACAGCAAAAAAATGATCTATTAACTACGGTACATTTATGACTGAGTTCATTCATCTATTTTAATTAATTAATCTTTTAAATCTTCACCGTTTTTCTTCTTTAAATGATAAATCGTTACAAATCTATTCAGAATTGAACGGACAACGGGCAATAATTGAGTTTCACGTCGGTCGAATCGATTGGTAGTTGCGCCAAAAACGAATCCCTATTAACTCTTTCCCTCTCATCCTCCCCCCCAAATTCACTCGCTCTCTCACTCTAGAATTTTCAATCCCGAATTACAATACACCTCTCTCTCTCTCTCTCTCGCGTTCAGTGTTTTCAATCTATGGCACACGGGGAATCGGAAATCCGTGCGGGTCCAGGACGATAACAACGAGTTTGATAATTATATTACACGCAGTACTGTCAGCTTTTGATGCGATTTGTCTCGCACCCACATACCAATTCAACATACCTCTTTTTCCAGCGGAAAAAACATTAAAATCCTGGATTGAATTCTCGAGCGTCGAGAGTATTTGTGACCAGTCGTCGGTAGTCAATTGAATTGTTACAATTTACGGAACAGTATCGGGAGTATTAATTTATTCATAATTTTTGTCACGGCGATATCGACGACAAAATCATTTTTTCTTCTCATAATTCCATCATCGGTTTTACATTATTTAGGTTTAATTTTTTTTAAATATATTCTTGTAATTTTTTTCGTTAGATAACCATAAGTTGGCTGCCCTACGGCACTACGACACACACAGATCCCTATGACATTTACGAGTAATCGTATTAAATTGTAAAATATGCTCTACTGGATTTTTTAGTTTATATTGATTTATCGACTACAAGAAATCTTTACGTTTTTCTTTAATTTTTAGTTATTCATTGTATTTTTTTGGTTTTCTTAGAATGAAAAAATTTGCCATAGTCGCTTCCAGGTGAATTTGCTGCTTCAATGATGACTTTTTAATGACAATTTCAGTGTAATATTAGTTAATGATTTTTTAATCTCATTTTCCTGGTCCTAACATCGAAAAGGGTGGAGAGGAGGCTAAGAAAATTAAATTACATTCGCCAAAACTAGAATATTCGCTGGCGGTTTTTAATTTTTTTAAATTCACTAGTTTAGTGTTATTTTAATTTTTCTTAGGTTCAAATCGTTAAAAGCGCATTTCACTGGCGCAAAGCCTCTGTTTAAACAAGATTTGAAAGTCAATGGGAAATAATAATTTTTTTTCTTTTCTTTTTAAATATATTATTTTAACCAGTACGTGGAGCTAACGAGAAATTGATAATCTAGAATATAATTTAGCCACGGAAATTTGTGCGCAAAGGGATCCCATACACGTGAAATTTGTGCTCTTTGTGTTGTGTTTAATGTTTGTGTACAGATACGATAGATATTTAATTTGTCTGCCGATGCACGATAACACAAATTATTATGGATGTGTTAATAAATTTGAAGGGAGGAGAGGGAGATTCATAAATAATAATTAAACTGATGATTCATGATAATAGTTGAATGTCCAAAATAAAATTCTTCATAAGAATTTTTTGTTTGTCAAAATAAAAAAAATAAATAAATTGTTTTTACGTTTTATATTAACTACTTAATAAGGTAAATATTGATTAGAATTAAATGTTCATTCAATAAGATTAAACTGTACAAAATATTACAAAAAAAATTATTAATACAAGTGTAGATCAAGTTTCTCATTTTAATTGAAAATATGTGGTACAAATAAATTCGACTTTGAGTCGATCATTTAATTTTTATTCATAATAAAAAAATGCGATATTTTAAACCACAAATTTTCAATAATTTCGTGAAATTATTTTGAGAAAATCGACCTAAACTTGTATTTTAGAGAAAGAAAAAATCATTATCGATATTAATCTAATTAACAAAAATATACAAAATTTGCGCAGGGAGCCGTGCAAGGGACGATACCATTAACTTTTTAAATTTTTTTTTGAAAAACCCGTGTTATACAACTTGTTCGTTGAGTCAGCGCGATACGAATATCCTCTATTTTATAAAAAGCATAGAAACAGTAGTAGAGGAGTGCTTGCATGTGTAGTTTGCTGCGAAACGAATTGCTAAAACGTGATAGTGAGAGTTACCCCATTTATGTGTAATTCTTTTTCATATTTCACGTTTAAAAATTCTCCATTTAGCGGCATCGCCATCGGCCCCGCCGAATCCCTGACGGCGCATAAACAGCCAACTTTGTTTCTTTTTTTAAATTTTTTTCTTTTTCTATTCTTTCACTCGCTTCTTCTCAGTTTTTCATTTTTATCATTTTAACCAGAGAAGCTATAAAATTTTTATTACCTCACGAGAGTAGGTAACTTAGTGATAAATTGAATAATAAATTCTTTCGATTTCACGTAGAAAATTTGAAATAATAAATTTTCTTTTCTGAAGTTAATTTCAATGAAATAATAATGCTAATTAATTATATCGTTCGATTGTGAGGAACTTAATGAAAATCTCAAGATATTGTAGTATCTCCGTATTCCCGACGGATCATTTTGTTTTTTAAGTTAAAGTTTAAATTTTAAACAAAAAGGAAAGATCATTAAGCGTATATATGTAATAGTCATCACGTTCTAAAACTTACGCCATTCAGTTTTCCAAAATAATCACGGTCTCATTTAGGATGTCACGCAATAAATTAGCGTAATGAATTGCACATGAGCCCGGTGAAGAATTTTCTTCATCATTTTTTTCATTAAAATCATTATTTCTTCATCGCGCACTAGATATTAAACACTTGTCTTTGTGCATTTAACAGTCTTTGTGGTCACTTTATAATGTTCATCTGAATGCAGCAACTATTACAGAAAGCACAAGAACAACTGACGCTCTCGTAACACCAGAACTTCCGGCAACGGGACCCTCGCTACTACGTGACACTTTGCTTCTTACCAATTGACCCCGTTCAACTGCATTTGCTTCGTCACTATCAGGATCAACTGGTGCACCAAGATCACCATCCTCACCGAATAAACGTGATAATTTATTCCTCGGTGTCTTTTTAGCACAAGGCAGCATCGTTTCCTTGTAGGGTCTCAAAATCCGAGGATAATGGGCCTCTTGTACATCGGTATTCGGCAATAATTCACCCCGGCGATTCCAACATAGTGGCTTGAATGTTCCACGATGCGTTGCGTCTTGGAAACTTTGGAAGCTTGTCTCCCAATCGTAGTGCATCAATCGCTCTTCGAGGGTCATTCCAGCTAATTCGGATGGCGCTTCTATTATTACTGGCGTGGCTCCCCTGAAACATAACATTGCGCAAAACTTCGTAAACTTTGTTCATTCAATTATATTTTAATGGAGTCAACTGCGGTGTAACTATCGGGTTTTGAGAGAATGGTTCTTTCATAATTTCAGTGGAGAACGTGGAAATTTGAGATGGAAAGCATATTTTGAAGTTGATTTGAACTTTTTGAAAATTCGATGGTTCTTGAAGAAAATTACAGGATATGCCAAAAATGTTTCTTCTCTGTCAACAATGAACATAATTCTAGCACATTCAACAAAATTTTCGCTGCATGACACTATGCTTCCTTGACATGACACTCTTCTACTATATTTATTGTTGTAAAAATCATATTTTTCTCTCTTTAGAACTGCAGCATAAAGATAAGTTAATTTCCCACTGAATTATGCGGTTTTTAATTGATTTTTCGTGATTTTCAAGTTTGAAATAAAGGGTTTTCATCAAGTGAATTATAGCTCAAAAAAAAATGAAAAAATATCTCAAAAGTGAAGAAGAACCTTCAATTTTTTATCTCGAAGTCGAATTTTCCAGAAATTCCCAAAAATTAGGCCTGAGACATGCTTTCTAATGGAAATTTCCTCAGCTTTCCAACGAAATCATTAAACAAATTCTATCTCTACTATTAGCAACCTAAAACCCGCTCTATCCTACAAAGCATACGATCTTCTAATGGATTCACATTGTCAATCATGTATACATATCAACACCGAAATATATCGATGAACAATCATCCTTCAATCACGTTGCAAGTAGATTCCTATCAAAGACAAGCTGACTCTGAATTTCAAATACCATCCAAACTTTCGGGTGGTCTAAGTTTAATAACACTTGAGCAACAACAAACATGGGGTATATATTGGCCTGACCCAGTTACTCCAATAAACGTTACGCGAGTGTATTAGCCAGCTACGGAGGGTCGTTAATAGGCAATATAGAATGAACGTGAGACAGTGGGGTGCCGGGTCCCGCATGAAAATAACACGGATTTTCTTAATAAAGAACTTGCTCTTCCCTTACTCTGGCTTGATACTACACTGAAACATTAATAGAACGGGAAATTAAAAATGGCTTGTTTAGTACTTACTGCTTGAGCTTCTGGATTCCCAGGCTTTGAAGTACAGTTGGTAATGAGGGTAGTGAATAGCAGAGCGATAGCTCAATACGTGGATAGTACAGTGCTGATACTAAACAGGATTCCTCACGGGTTGTTAGACCACCCAGGGTGATTGTCTGTCTACTCTCGGATGAGTATGTACACTCAGCAACTAGATGATCTCCCTGTAACAAGGAATTAAAGAATTTATGGATTATCCAAATTATGCGAATCCATCAGTTTCATTGAGATGACGGCCTGTAACCAATCACTCTTGATTAAATAGAAATGGACTTTCATCAAGAGAAGATAACGCTGGAGAGCTTTGAATTTGGACAGAAAGTTAAGGTATTATCTAGGACATAGACTGGGCTGAAAACAGCATTGATGAAAGACAATAGAAATTCATCTGTATAGATCTAGAATTTTTGTAATTAAATGGGAAATTAAACAAAATTTTTTTCAAATTAATATGAATGGTAATATGTGAATAATTTTAATCAAATATTTGTTCAGTAGTGTCAACTATGTAAGGTGAGAAATTCATAAAAAATTCCCTGATGGAATCCATGCAAGTGCGGACGAACAAAGTGAATAAAATTAATATTCAATTATTGCTTGAACGGTGAATACACGTGATGGACTAAGGAAAAAATCGATATAATACTGCCCTCACTCTGGCAGAGACCGCCATGTTTCCCAAATTGAGAGAATGACAGGAAATGGATTTTCATTGAATATTATTTTTGAAAAAAAAGTAACGACAAACTTCCGGTGAATTCCCACGTATTTTGTATCGTCAACAATTTTAGCAGACTCACATAGATGTAAAAAAATATAATCATTCGAAAAAAGCACAATAAAGAGATCAGCTCAGCAGATGAAATAATGTCCCTGATAATACCTCAATGTGACCTAGTTAGTATCGATTCTCAATCGAGTTCACGATGTACAGATCAATATTTTCTCAAGTACTGGTAATAAACTCAATATAACTTACCGGATAAACCTTAGCTGGCCTCTGTAATCTTCTGTACTCCTGATAATTCGGATCATAATTTGTATCAGATGCAATTGGTGGTAATTCCTCACCAGCTCGTATCTGCCTCAATCTGACCTTTCTGCCTAACTGATGCGTATGCATTATAACAGCGAACATATTGACCCCAGTCTCTGGTATAGTCTGACCAGTACAGTCAGCTACACAGTGACCCTCTGAGACAACCTCCCGCTGTCCTGGTGGTATTATGTGACGCCAGTTAGGATCTATGCCAACACTGAGAATTCCAGCGTCGTGCATACGAAGCTGATTAGTGTATACTAGTCTCAATCCTGAACTGTCAGTTATAAAGTTGTCCAGCAGAGGATTGGTATAGTGTGTCTCCAGCATGTAATAACGTGGGCCAGAGTCAGGATCGAGGGCGTAACCTGCCTCCGGTGGATAATTGAAGCCCTACATATCGTGAAACAAAAAAAAGCCGAAAAAACAAATTAGATGGATGTGTGAGGTAATCAGATTTCGTTGCTTCTTCTTTCACGGTGAGGAAAGAAGTCTGTTCATTTTTGATTGTCAATCAGAGTGGAGTCCGATGTATTGGAGAGAGTATGAACGACCGCGATTGAACGTGCTTTGGTCTCAAGAACTCTCGATGAGAGGCTCAGGTAGTGGAGGAATGAGTTTGCAAGAGGAATGAGAAGAGAGGTGAGGAAATTCCTGAGTTTGTATTGGTGACAAAAGCTACCGTTCTCCCGCAAACTCCTTCTCTCGAAAGCAGAGAGAGCTCACGTTTCTGACGACGGGGCAATTGCGGTGGCTTTTGCGGTCGTTGAAGACTTTCATTGGTATGCATTAGACGATCCAAAGGATTATTACCGAAAACGTTATACCATCAAAATCGATTGGATTCGTTTTTTCCGTTTTTTCTTCATTTCGGAAGACTTTAAAGATTCATGGTTCATTTGGGGAAGGCTCAAATAATATTGCCGGGTGAATGGTGAATGAGGATGGTTATTTTAAGAATTCTGATTGGTAATTTACCTCAGATCCCAGGCTCCATGTTGCTGCTATGGAGGTGCATTGAAGTGATGGAGCATCTGGACGATAGCATACACTGCCATTCGTGAGTGCTGCTGCTTCTAAGTCAGATTCTTTACCGCGACACTCGTACAGAGTCATGTGATGCAGATACTGCTGATTACCTGGTTGAATGACTGGTTCATACTGCAAAAGTAATTGTAATGGAAAAAATATAAATCATTTGTCAATGAACGATTTATTATTCTGTTCAGTAACTTTGTATGGAACTATCTATCGGACGAATTTTTCGTATATTTGATTGTGTCTAGAGGTCATTCCGTGCTCTGCGTTTTCTTTATTCTTCTTATCAATAAAATTTTATGGTCCATCCTCAAACTGCCTAGTTGAGTGTACACGAATTTTCGTTACATTTCGCACACACTGGCGGATATCTCTCGACCAATTCTCTTCTCCCTTTCTTTCGTTACGCGAGTCGTAGAGACGATGCAATTCTACATTACGGTCACGTACAATCGAGTTCGCGATCCGAGTAGTTGCCGACGTTAGTAACGTAGCTAACTGAAACTATGCCAGTGAGTACCAAAACCTCATCCCCATACTGCTCCCTTCGCCCCGCTTACTCATTCTTTTGCTTTTGCGAAACGATCTTTTCAACTTTGACGCGCCACACAGCGCGACCAAACTACCAAGATCCTTTGACCCACACATGTCGAAAAGCACTTGGAGAATCATCGTAAATGTAAAAAGTAAGAATTCCATATCGTGAAAAGATATGTGAATTTTTTCTTGAAATAGTACTTTACCTTTATGACATGATGTTTACGATCCATGAATGGCATTTCTACGACTCTGCACCACAAAAGAGTATCTTGCTCCATTGGTAATTTGACCTGGAACAGAAAATTTGGTAGATGAAATCAGTGATGAAGGATTGGAATGAATTTGGAGAAATTTGGGATTAAAGTCAGGATTTGATGATAAGTAACTTTATTCCTGTTCTAGTTTTCAAAAATAGATTCATAATTATGGCGATAAAGTTCGTTTTATATTATTTTTCTTCTGCTCATATATTTTTCGTTAAATACTTCGTTTTATTCAGTTCAATTAGCTAAATAATGCACGAAACTATCCAATATTGCTATTCCAAAGTATTCTCGTAAAACATTTCCATCCAGAATTACCCTCGGGTTATAAATTTTGTTCTCAAGTTGAAGGCAAGATTAATATTGCCATAATTCTTTTGTTAACTCTCTGCAATGTACCTTCGGGAGGTTTTCCCCCTCTCGAAGTTAAACTCGAAGAAACTACCGAATTTTGAAATACTCATTGTCGTCAAAATCTTTGAACAAAATTCACTCCACAACTGTATGAATGAATAAATTTACATTGCATTTAGTAGGTACACTGATTTTTTTTTCTACTATGAAACAAAAATCGGAAAATGAAAATAGAGTAATATTTTTCAACTCCACGACACAATGAAAGTTTTCTGTTTTTTTTTCTTCTTTGAATCAACCTGACAATGGGGAAAGAAACTTTTCTTACGTAAGTCAAAGAAGATGAAAATAAAGAAAAAAAAAGGGATGTGAAGTGAAACAGATTCATGAAAAGTTTTTTATTCAAAGATTTATCATCATTATTTTTTAAAAGAGAAACTTTGAGTCTCTAGAAATAATATCAGAATAATCACGTAATAAGTTCGTAAATCAGATATAACGACTTGTGATCTATTATTATAAATGAAAGTGATAATAATTTACAGTACGTAATTGTAGAAAAGTTTCGTACGATCGAAGTAGACAAACAGAAATTTAAAGTAGTTTTTACTGATACTACTGGAATGCACTACGGTTTAATTCATCCAAACAAATCTTTTCGGTTATTTCCAAAATAGAACTTCTTCAAATGTTTCAATGTGAAGTGCGGAACTAAACTTTTAAAGTTTGACATTGCGAAAACTTCATTCTCTATTTCCTTCAATACTATATTCATATTATCCGGAATTATTAACTTAGAGGGCAAAAATCTCTGAGAATTCCGATGGGAATCCATCCTCCACAATCTTCAACCCTGCTGAATCATCAGATCCCCGAAATGTTGCTCATAAAAGTGGTATTACGTAAAAAAAAGGCGGAGAAAAAGAAATCGCAAGGTAGAGACGAAGAAAGAGGGCTGTACTTTCTCATTTCTTTTATATACTTTCCTCTTCGCCTTCTTCACCCTTCAATTTTTTTTAGCCACTCGTATTGCGTGTTTCCCAGAGTATCGAAATGAGCGCGTGCGGAGGTACAGTTACGTAGCACGTGAGAAGAGTGCTAAAATGTATTTGCACTCTTGCGGCAAAGACAGAAAAAAAACTTTGAGAAAAGAAAAAAAAGTAGAACTATGTTTTTGTGGATTCCGACACGATCAGCATCATTTATTATTCCAATTGATGTGCAATGCAAATGCAATTGGCTCCAATAATAAAATAAAAGGACTTCAAATGCACAGGTATACGATGGGATAATAAAAATAAGCTCCAAGAGAGAATTCAAGTAGATAGAACAAAAAAAATATGAAGGAATGAATTTATTTTACCTGTTGATTTAAAACATCCCATGTTTTTATAGCTGATGGGATCTGTTGATTTCGTGAAGTACGCTTTGGTGGTGAGTCCCTTTGAACTAGATAGAGTGGACGTGAGCCACGTACAGCACCATGAGGTGGCAATACACCGGCAGCTGATACTGGCTCTTCAACATGATACTGCCAAACTACTTGCATTGTGTCATTCTGTAACCAGAAAAATAAAAAAAAAATACATTAATAAAACTAATTTGCTAAAATAAATTCATTCAGAATTGCATGTTAGGAGTACTACAATAAATATACCAAGGGAGATAGGATATTAAAGTACATATTCTCAGATTCGCGTAAAGGGTAAATAAAACGTTGGAAAATCTACGTTCAGGAAATTGGCAAACAGGAGGTAAAAAAATAAGCGAGAATCGAGAAATCTCATCGTACATTTTCCACACATATATATCAGTTCAGTTATATTATATATATATATTTGGCACGAGTCCAATATCTGGTGAGAGACTGCATAAGTCATGTGAATAAAGAGAGATAGCGAGTGTACAGTAGGGAAGAGAGAATCGTGCCTCGATTCAGTAAAATTCTCAAGACTGTATTATTGATCCAACAAGTCATGGATGAATAAGAGATACGGAAGTACTCAGTTATCCTTTGCGGGGCTTTACAATTAATGGTTGTGAATATTGTAGATTATTTTGCAGTCTACTGTGTGTTTGTTCAAGTACTGTGGACAGTGTTTGAAGAAATGAAGAGGGCGAAGGGGCTTGCAGTTTGATGATAGACTCCTTGGTGTGAAACACCTGGATCATTCCCAGGGGAGGTCTCTCGCCCCTTTGTCAGTTCCTTCCTTCGTTATTTTTTCAAGTTTTTTTTCGCTTCCAGAATGAAACGTACGGTAATGAAGGATAACAGGGATGAAAGAGTCGAGATTATTCACTGGACATGGTTGATACAGCATTGAGCTAATTTCCCACGAATTGTTATTGCTTGAATGTTAAGTATAGCCTTAGTGGATTTTAAAGGGGTCTGGTTGGGGTAGAGGATTGCGTATTACATGGGTTCATTACCCACTGCATTCAGGGGCTTTTTCTTAATGATGATGACCAAGGGTTAAAGGTTGAATTCAATAAATTGGATGAGAAACAATAGCGATTTGATTGTACGTTGTGTAGATTTTTCGTCCCAAAAATAGGTATGGATCAATTCCATAGAGCACGGTGCACTACCACGTACTATAAGCTTTTTGAATCACCGTAATTTTCCAAGCAATGTCAGGGACTGGGGTTATATGGTATACGATGGGACTGTAGACACGTGGAGGTCTCTCCTCATAGTAGTTTCCCAACACCGTAATTTATAACCCAATGTCTTTACATGGCTAGAAGGGGCGCGAGTAGAATATAGGGGGAAACAAACGAGGGGCGTATAAACGCATTCAGGCATAACCTCGTTTGTTACAAGCTCATACCAATCATGTATGTGTCATCGTGTACTCGTTACTAGTTTATGAATATTATAGTGTGAATTTCATTAAAATTTATGCAAAATCATCAATTGATTTTGGTATTCAAATAGTTTGATATTTGATAACGCTCGTGTGATTAATGCTTCTTGAATAAACATTAATAATTTATGCAATCCAAATACTTCTTACTATTTTATCATCTTCCTATATGACGATTCATGAAAGAGCATTCGATTGATGAGGAACAATGATTTCGAATCTGCTGAAGCTAGAGAATAAAATAACCTCTCCATTGCTATTATGGCACTTAGAGGCCATATGGGGTAGAAGAGGTGGACAAACGTTAACGATACGATAATTCGTGGTCGAATGGAAGTCACGGCAGAGAGAGGATTTCTAGTTGGTTGGCGCGGACGATAACGGGGCGAAAGTGTCCTGTTACCTGTCGGCAATGATGATCGAGCATTGGGGTACCAGAGAGAAGTTCCCTGGTACCAACCGAGCTTCTACGTTCTAGATCGAGAATTGAGGTCATTTTGCGTTGGCTATTCTCACAGACCGTTGGTAACGATCGATTCCGTGGCAAAACGAGATAGCGGCTGACTATTTCAATGGTCAAGTTTTATTGTCGAGATGAAATTCATGAGAGTTCATTGAAATGAGAAGGGAAAAAGGGAGTTGCGAAAAAATTGAACAAATTCCTCGAGTTCCTGAAGGTGTGAAGGTATTAAGTTGAGTAAACGCATTTTACGTCACATGATTCAAAGAGTGTCACGACTGAAATTAAACGATTTCATGGGGCGAATGTAAACGTTAAAATGAGCTTGATAATTGCCGAAGAAGTTTGCCGGATACAAGTGAGGAACGAAGAGATAGTCTCTCCCCGTCAGCATACACTGCTTCTTTAATTGCTTTTTAAAAGCAAAAACTTCGATGCTCATCTCTTACCTCCTTCAATTTCTCCTCTCCACCTTTCTCACTCACTTTTACTCAGGGAATATCCCCATCGACTCTCACGATAAAATGCCTAGTAAACGCTTAGTTGCTACCTTGTGCACAACCACTTTCGCATTCTACTTAGGAATGTTCAATATTAGTTTTCTCTATCGAGTTACGTTGCTACTTGGGTTATCTGTCTTACTTCTTCTTCTTGATTGTTAAAGGTTCCTCTTCTTTACGGCTCGTCTCATTGGCTGTCGTGTGTGAGCTACCAAGCTATATAAAACCGTACTATACTGATTCCAAGAGCGCTCCTGGGCATAACTAGCCTCTTCCGTCTGCTGAGTTATACTCTTAGCTCTCTTAGTTTTCCTTTCATCTTTTCTCTAGCAATTAACAATGCTTCTAGAATCTAACGCAATTTCATTCCTTTTCTACATTTTAATTTCCACTTGTTTTTGCAATTTATTTCATTCACTTCTGCTTCTCAATGTCTAAAGACTTACAGCCTTCATTTTGCGCGACACAAAGAAATAAAAATGTGAACCAGTTCTTCAACATTTTGCTGTCTCTACGTTTTTTTTCGTGTCAACATTTTCCTCAAGTTCTTCTGGTTTAAATTAATTGAATTTTTTTGTTCTCATCGTGCAATTGTCAATAGATTACTCGTTGAATGAAATTGTTTTTGGAGCTTCTTGTATTGGTAAGAATTCTTACGTCTCACGATTTCTTCAATTGGAAATAAACGAGGGGTGGGATGACGAATGACGGCGAAAGAAGCCTCACTGGTGGTCTCAACGATCGTAAATAGTAACAAGTTTGAGAGAATAAGAGAAATAATAAAATATACGAGCTATATAAAAGTAAATAGAATGATGTGAAATAAAGATGAGGGGAAGAGAATGAAAAAAATAGAAAGGATTTCACGTGATTTCAGTGCCAGTCACTTGAAATCCCCCAACTGGTATCATGTTAAACCAACTAATAGCATTTTCAAATGTGTATCAGATGGAAATGTCTCTACAGTAGGAATTTCACAGTCGGATAACGAAATTCAGGAAATTAAATCGTGACAAAATCGATAAAATGAAGATATTTTAAGTGAGTGAAATCGGTAGACAGAGGAAAAGAAGAGGTCTATCTGTTTGTTATTTTCTTAAAATGGTAAAATGAGAAAATTTCATTTGAAATAAAGATATTGTTAGACATTTCGTTTCCAATTCCCTTTGCCACTAGTGCCAAGAGTTGACTCTTCTACTTTTGCCTCTTTCTCCTTCGCTCTAAAGTAGAATTCATCCCTTTTCTAAAATTCGATCGTGGAGAAGATCTAGGTCACCACTCTGGAGACCCATCTACCTATCTACTGCTACCAACGAAAATGCAGCCCATGCCCCGTTCTGTGAATGTCAGATAATTGTTTTCGGCTGCCAGAATAATTACGTTTTCCATAGCAAAAGTTGTTTATAAAGTTTAATGCATCGGTTTATTGATCGTATTTGTCAGTGTCTGAAGCCATAATGGGACTGAAAATTTTCGAACGATGAAGCATGTTAAAATTTAGTAACAAATTAATAATAGTCTGCTTTCGAAGTCCTCGGAGATGAGATTTTTTTTATATCGTCGCCCTAGAGTCAAAAGGGCGTAAGTGAGTATTCTCATGAAAAAATCAGTGTAAATTGAATTTTCGTGCATTTTTAAAAAATGGCACTTACACCCTTTTGACACTAGGGCGACGATATGAATATAAATGGATATATTATTCTTCATCGTTAGTCGCGTCCTACAAATTTGAATGAGATAATAAATGAATTAAGGAATTCAATGGAACATTATGAATTGCTGAAATTTCGTAAATAACACAAACTCGACGAAATGTTCGATAATTGGTGTACCAGTTGGTGCGATTCGTTAATGAGTAAACTCTGACTAAACTACGGTCGAATCCATTAGTATGATCGCCTCATTGCAAGTGAGTACCTTGTGTTCATACATGTAATACTAACAAACTCGAACGACTCCTTCAAATTAATTCAACAGATTACGGTCGAGATTTCAACGAAATTAAAGCTCAACTTTGAATACTTCAAACTTATCGATAACACAATTAGAGTGTCTGCAGCAAACTTCAACAGATTTTGCGATAATTTTCTGAGAATAGATATTGGATTTTTCAATTCATTCGATTAGGTTGATGCAATTTGTATGGATCTGCAGTAACGTGAAAGGATAACGATGTGATGCCTGATCAAATATTTAATCTCATTCGCGACAAATCACTGAAGGTTTTCATTTCGGGTTATGCTGTGATTTTGTTCTGGTTAAATCTTTTATTTAACGAGTTTTAACTCGTTAAGCATCGATAGGTGTGTTTGGTTTGCGGTGAACGGAGGAGAGGGCTTATTTTTTTAGTTTCAGAATTGAACGCTTTCGCAATCGTTTCGGATTTCCCATATATTGTTAGACCGTTTATTTTTTGCTTATTGGAGAATATCGGATTTGATAAATCCGAAGGAATTTTCACTTTTTTTATAGTGCAGTGACACTCGATTGATTTAATTCCTCGATGAGAACAAAAAAATGATAGTTTTTCCATAGATTCTATTCCGAGTATTGAATTGCAGACAAGTTAATTTTTTATTCGTTCTCGGTGATATGAATGTCAGCGGTTTTGTATGAATATTTGAGCTACATCTCCACTTCGTGCACCAAGAATATCACCGACAATTCATAATTCCGCAATGTTTTCTATCATTGAGAGAGAGCACATTACTTTTTTTCTTCATTAGCTCGAAAAAATCCTCGGGTATGAAAACGGATAAAAAAAGATGTACCAACGAGAAAAAAAAATCTAAAAATAAGAACAAAGCAAGTCTAATTAAATGTTGGAGAACGGTCGTTTCAATTTAATGGGAAAATAACAATTATTTTTTTCTCCTTTCTCACAGTATGATGCATACATATATATAACGTCCTAGTGCTTTCAGACGGATAGTTAACCATGGATGGCCTCTTTTCTTCTGCGTCTTTCCTACAATTTTCACCATTGGAGCTAGTGCACAATCTAGAGATTGGATTGTACCAAAAGTAAGGTCTTCGGGCGTTTCTAACGCAACTGTAAAAATAACTCTCCGGATAAAATGGAATTCTCCATTACCCGGATCTGAGGGGAGCTCCGTGCGGTATATAATCGGGTGAAAAAGAAATGAGAATAGAGACGAAAACGGAGAGCAAAAGGGAAGGTAGTGAGAGGGTGAGGTTATCCAGCCTGGGCGTTATCTTAATGGCACTTATTGTCTTGACGTATAGCTGCACACAAGCTTCAACCCTCCTTCGGTAGGATCGGCCGGTGGTAAATGCCCTTCCCTCTCGCACAACTTGTATATACTCGGTCTTACACCATACTCTCCTCCTTTTACTTAGAGAACCAAGTACCAAGTACTAAGTTGCACACACGATGACAACTTGTTATCGCCTCGGATTCAACACAAATGAAGAGAAATCCCTTCGCTTCATCCGGTATGTGAAATTCAGTCTGACGTCACACGGAGATAAATTCTCGATGTTCACCTAACAATAATGATATTGGTGAGGTCTTTTGTGTAATTGTCACAATGGATTGGAGTATGCATCCGCGTGAAAAAGAATGGTCGACGGGAGATTTTTGAATTTTTTTTGTGCGTTGGGAATTTTTCCATAACGTCTTGGAATCAGACATCTTATGCGAGTAAATCAAAAGTCTTCAATTTTCAGACAGATAAAACGTCTTAATCTTTCTGCAAAAAAAATGAAAAAAAAAAAAAATCTTTCTGCAGGCACATAAAGTGTCTGGTTTTCCATAAAAAACTTATCAAAACGTCTCAATTTTAGACAAAATTTTTATTTTTTTTAATTAAAAAAAATGTATGCATTCTTTCACTTGATGATGAAATTTCGAGAAACGGATGATAAAGAAGAAATGAAAATCCTTCTTATCTTTATTCCGTAAGAAATCCCCAAGTTTTTCGGTGTGGCTGTAAAGTTTATTAGTGTGCTGCATTGGTCCAGCAGATAGTTGAGACGAGATGCAATTTTATCACCTCCAATTTCTTTCTTTTGATGTTTCCGCTCTTTTTTTATGTTTACGAGTATTTCCCACTGCCTTTCACGGCAAAGCGGCACGCGCCTCACAGTGAATTCCAAATTCTTCGGTTGTGTAATACAATCTACTGGCCGATGAGAATGCGAGAGATAACGGAATTAAACCGGTTTTTGCGCTTTATTAATTGGCGGTAGTGGAAATTAGTATTGTATTCAATTTCTTCGATCGGCTAGTCGAGTTAAGATAATATATCTCTTCTTATTCTTTCTCAAGTAATTAATATGGCGTTTAAAAGAATTGAAAATTCAATATCAATATGCACATTAAATTTCAAAACCGTGATTTTCATTCTAGTTAAGACAAAATTATTTGAAAAGTCAGTCGTCATGGAAAATTCAAGAATGATATCGTCATCGTAGAAGCAAAAGGGTGTAACTGCCAGTTTTGTATTTTTTAATAACAAAAGGCAAAAACTCATAGAAATTTATTCTTGGAGGCCTTCGAAAAATGGCTACAGCGACGATATGATTTTCAAGTTTCAATGAGCCTTAAAATCTTGACAATTTTATTTAAAAGTCCGAAAAATCATAATTTAATGGAAATTTAACCAAAAATTTTTAATAAAATTTTCAATTTTTTTTTGAATATTTTCATAACAAATGAATTTCTTAAAAGATGATTTTCGTGAAATTTCAAGTTTACTGAAGCGTGTTAAATATATGAATATTATTTCGCTGAATGATAAATAATAACTTTTTAACTCTACTTTTGAAATTCCCAACACTTTTCAATGATCGCCAAGAAAAATAAACAAGCTGATAAAAAATTTCAATTCAATACAATCTATCAGGTCACTCTATTTTTTTCGATACGACACCGACAAGTGAAGAACACGAGCTATAAATCGATGAAAAGTATGACGCACACACAGTTTGGCGAGAAAGAGGGAGGAAAAACGGGGTAAAATGTCGGCTAACAGGATTTATTGACGCGTGTCTATAATGCTCTCGAACAAGTAATTTTTTCTCTAAACGCCACGAGAGGAAAAATAGAGCGTTGAAAAAACATAAAGTTCCCCTTTTTTTCTTTCTTGATTACGACGGAACTACGGACACGTTAATCATGTTCCGCGCTGACGTTTCCAATATTGTTAAAACGTCAACGATGTATTTTGCGTATAATTCTCGCATTTACGTTTTCTTTCTCCTATTTTTCAATGATTCCGTTTTTTCCAGCGTTAAAAATACAGCAATGAAAGATTAGTTTTGAAACGTTGACGATATTGTATCAAAACTTTAATCCCTGCAATACACTCGGGTATACCACCGTCATACAATATTCATTCTCTTTTCAAAGTTTCACGTTTTTTGCATTTTCCTTATTCTCTGCTGTTTTATTCCCTCTCAACTTCTCGCTTATGCGATTTTTTGCGTGGTTATGATTTTGAGATATTTCATTTGGATTAAGATTTCCCTCCAACTTTCGGAAACCCATACAAGGATTAAGAAACCTCACTACTTTATTCACCTCCGGGGTTACATTTATCCCTCGGATGATTGTCTTCTATTATCGTCATACTTTATCTCTCACAATCAATATTACTCTGTGAAAAGTTTTTAATCCGGTGAATTAGTTTTTGAAATATCGTCTAAAAGTCGCAAATTAAAAATGAACAATGCTTCATTTTTTACCGCAAACTTTGCGCAGTGCAAAAAAAATTCTGGAATTTAATAATTCTCAATTATTTTAATCTTTTTGTGAAACCAGTGAGGCCACTCTGAAGTAAAATCGATATATTTGAAAGCAATTAAAACTTTCAAGTAGATCTCATATTCTCGCAATTAAAAAATCAATTTACAGAGGATTTGACTGACTCGTCTTAATTTAGTCTATATATTTCTTTTTTTACCACCGTTAATTCCGACATTTTTACATTCTTTCCGTTTTACCAGCGACAGAGATTAAATATTCATCAGTATAATCTAAATATAAAATCCTGATGTATGAATACAGGCAAAGACCAAGAATAAACCACATAAAGTCGCCTACAACCGTCGATTACGCTATTAAAAAGAACAAGATAATGTGAATAGCTCGCAGCTGTGTAGCTGGAAAAAAAGTCTTTCACTTGAAAAAAGAAATAAACAAAAAAATAGTTAAAAAAAACAACTAAAAATAAATGAAACTAGATTGAGTTCAGTGACAACCTCAAAAGCGCACATCCGGATGTTCTTTTACGGCTTTGGATCAAGGGACTTTGGCTTAAGTCTCATGCAACAGTCCCAGGGAGAACAGAGGCAGGCTTGGGACTATATGCCAACCGGGATCAACGAAGCCGCACCAAGTGATCCCGACTGGCATAACCACTGCTCCTCTCTTATCCCACCCACTGTAATAAACTACGTACCACCGAGTATTTTACCTCTTCATCTCGCCTCCCCCTCGCTTCACATTCAATCCATCCGTCTCGCCTCACTTCGTCTATCTACACTTGGTACTGCTCGTAAAATGGATAAAATTTAATCAAACTTTGCCTCCAAACTGTACAAGCGATATCGTTCACTCCACTCAGCCTTTATCCTATCCACCAATTTTACAATATAACGTAGATGTCCATGAAAATTTCAACTATGAAGTACTTTGGGAATTTTTGGTAGTTTCACTTGCGAAGCGAATTTATTAAAATCATGACGAGCATTTTAACCGCAATGAGAGAGTAATTAGGATTTTTTTTTCATAATATAAATGAGACAGAAATTATGTAAATTGATGGAAATATTTCGTGTTTTTTTTTGAGGATCGAATGAAATTGTAAGTTCAATGGATTTTCCATATGAAAGAAAAATCATAGAATTATAAGACAGAATGAAAAGAGAGTTCAAGTCACTTGGAATACGGTTGTCAAGTTGAATAGAAAAGTTTGTTCGCTAGTTAAAAATTTTCACGAGGATATAAAAAAAAATATTGGATAAAAAAAAAGGAGAAAGAGAGGAAAAAAAACGATGAAATCACGTTCATGGGAAGAGGATGAGTTGCTTCGGGGACACAAGCACAAGAGTAAACTCCTTGTGGAGTAAATTTTATCTGCTTTGGAGTTTTCTTACAATTGGAGAAATCACAATAGAGCCAGTAGTGCCTTAAAACTGTCATTAAAAATGTAGCAAGTAAGTTTTCATCGAATTGAGAAGAAAAGAAAATTCAAACGTGAGTAATTTAAAGTGTATCGTTGAAACGTCATGGATTATTGAATTCTCCATTCGTTCGTTATTCTTCAAAATAATTGTTACACGATTCAGCAATAGAACATATTGGATTGCAAATTGATTTGTCATGTGAACGAGAAGTGAATCTATATGATTGGAGTTCAGAGAAATAACAATGTTAATTTAATTTTTCATCATTCTTTCATCTCTACATTCTTCTCATTAATTTTCCTGTTCGGAATTTAATTGAAAAAAAAGAAAAAAAATACGAACGAAGAAGAAAAACGAGATGTTACATAGTGAACAATGATGAAACATTCAATGCGGTTGAAAAACGTCACGTTTTCAATTCCTCGTGTGCTGATTTTGCATGTCACATATCACGTATACGACAGCATTCATTACATTCTGGGTCATTGACAGTGCTCATGTACAAAACGTCAATAGCTCAGAGCATCTACATTGATCTGTCATATTGAAAAATGTACGGTAGATCCCTCTCCGTCACCCAATTCTGGCAATGATTGTATTCCAATATTAGCTCCATTAATTTCGCATTGTCAGGTGCATGACAAATATTTTACTTCTAATTTAGATTTAATGAACATGGACATTCCGAAGAGGGGAATTATGGATAATTGATCAATTCTTTCTCGCTTGAGGGAGGGAGCGAGATGAAATAGATATTCCGATGGAACTTTTTGGGACTGAATTTTTTCAATGATTCTATTGAAAAGCTGAGGAAATTTACGATTGTAAGGATGGCTGGGATAATTTATTTTTGGGGGCAACATTATTTGAATACAAAAATGATTAAAGTATTTATAAAAAATAAATATAAAAGGGGTACAGAGGATGGACTTATTACGTGGTTTACAAGAACTTGAATTTCCTTCACTGTATCATATTCTGCCTTCCTTTCAATTCTGAATATTGGCAGTTTAAAAATCATCAATAAGTTTTTGAGGAAATCGAATCTGTCCATTTGACCACAACTCATTGTATTAATTTGCA
>JABSMS010070779.1:0-20010 GCA_018902275.1 Aleiodes sp. PSUC_FEM 10030003
TATTAATTTATTAATATTAATCAATAATTAATATCTCCGAAAAAAAACACAAAAAAGGTTTCCATGAAAATTTTCATGTCGTTTCGAGACATTCAAAAAGTAACTCGATTTATCCAGTTTCTTCGCGGCAGATTTAAATTTAATTTGAGAGATTATTCTTTTACGATGAAATTTACATTAACTCGTGTGGAAAAGTGCACGCGCTGCATTAAGTATGTTGACCAATTTCCGGCCGTGCCGCGCGCCTTTTTTAGTCTTTAAATATACACGGATAATATGATATATTCTCGTGAATAGGGAGAGAGAGGGAGACCGTTAAAGGTGCTTTTCGCGCCCACGACAAAACGTCAAGTTATTATGGCTCTTTTTTATTTTCTCTCCTTTCTCTTTTCGATAATGTTTTTCCCACTTGTTTGGAGAAGAGGAAAAGATTTTCTCAATTATTCTATTCAGATTGAACGAAAAATTATCGTTATTTAATGAAGATAATTTACGTTAAAGAATATTATTTCAGATAATTTCAACTGCAAAATATTTCGGCAGGATTGAAATATTCTCAACATTCTTCTCCACCTCCAATAGTTCTCGCGAAATTGTTTAATGAATGAATAAAAAATCTCTTTCAACGAACAGAGACTTTTCTCTTTTCCATGGGAACATGGAATTTAATCCGCTGACTTCCTCATCGGCAGTGCACATGACTGACGCTGGACAATTATCTCCAAAAAAAGACTCCCCGTTTTTTATTTCGTATCAACAACACCTCAGTTATTTTTAAACCCTTTCCTTTTTTTCTTCGAAGCCATGTGGAACGATTTGTGATGCTTCCAGCAATTCTCCGGGTGTTTAATGTGGGCGGCAGGGTGGGGGGAGGAGTGCGGACTTGAACATGCGGGTGAGTAAAAAGCCCTCATTGCGCAGTGCCTCGAGGGCGAAGTGAAAAAAAAATGAAACGAGAAAAAAAACGCAGAGTGGCGCCCACTCGACGTTTTCTCGAAACCTGTCGCTGATGTTTGTAGCCAACTTGAGATGAGGAGGAATGGGTTAGGTGCAAAAATAAAGGTGAGGAGGTAGAAGAGAGAGAAGAGAGGGGCAAATGGGCGATGTGAGGAGGGAGAGTGTACACTTGAGGGCAACATTCATAACGAGTTCGCCGATCGAGTTTGAGATTCCTGTGTGCGTCGTTTCCTCTTACTTGAACGGGACTACGAAGAATGCCCGTCCGTCGGCGCTACGTCCGGTGTTTTTTTTCACGACTTTTATTCATTTTCTCTCCTTTATGTTGTTTATAAAAAAATTATTCCCTCATCAACAATGTCCTCCGGGAGAGAAAAACAAACGGAATGTTTTTTTTACGAAAACAAATTTCCGAATGGAAAATTCATTTCATGCAAGCAACATGTTATTCTCAATCGGTCATCTGTGTTAGGATCTTTAAGGTTTTTAGTGGCTTGGGTTTTTTCTTTCTTTTTGGCTGCTGTGCGAGTGCCAGGTGTCATGTTCGTTTCGGTTTGTGGTCGTGGGAGATGCTGGAGATTCGTGAGAACTTCCGGATCACTCTCATGGGGCGTCTTCCGGTCTTCTACCATCTCTATTATTCACCATTTTTAGTTTTTACACACTGCCACCGTTTCAATTCTACAACCACCCTCTTTCTTCACTCTTTTACGTTTGTCATGGCGATTTATTATTGTGATTATTATTTTTACGATGGAAAAGACGAGAAGGCACAGACATTTGTATTTTTGCGCAAGCTTTTTTTATGACGCACACACACTCCCGGGCATTTCATTCACTACGAAATTCGCCCCGGAGCCTTTTTTCATTCATAAAAAAAATCTTTTACATTCACCGTGGCATTCAGTAAATTCACTCGTTTGTCCTATTCGAGTGGAGTTTCCTTCTCTTTAAAATTATTGTTATTATTTTCATTCCGACCTCTCACTTCTACGCTCCCCTCTCTTTACGTGAGCTACTCAAAGTCATTCATAAATGTGGGTCAATGGAAAATAATGAAACTCGGGTTTTCCGATGAATTAAATTTGAGATTCGATTTTTCTTTTTGGGAAAATTGGAGGTTTCAGGCTGTGAAGCGCAGTTATGGGGGAGTTGTTACGCTGATTGATAATGTTTGCTCTGACATGTGTTGGCGATGTTCGGGTTATTCATAGAACTAATAATTGGAGAATTTTTTTCAAGAGAATTTGATTGGGAATTTTATTACGATAGAAACTCGAGAGTTTTCGGGGAATATCTTTGAATTTATGGGAGATGGGATTTCTGGGATTATTTTTTGGAGGGGAATCAATACTATAAAAAAAATCATTATAAAAATGACGTTATCTCTGAGGAATAAATGATAAGTTATCCGATATTCAGTATCACTCCGATTTAAAAGAAGAAACAATCAGCATCAAACAGTTTATAAATAGTACACCAACGTCACGAACTGCTGATTGATAAATGAGAAAACTCGCTGAACTCAAAAAAAGAAAGAATTAACACAGTGAACAAGTGAACTGTGTCCAGTGGGGCCTATATCGCTTTCACGGTATCAATTTCCCCCGAGAAAAATGAGACGCACCGCAAAAAAAATCACTCGAAACAAAAATCCGAGAAAGCAAAAGAAGCAATAAAATACTTATTTCAAGAGACTGAGAGAAAAAAGTGTGAAAAAATTCCCCAGAGATAAATGAACCAAAAAAAAGTTAAAAAAAAACGTAAAAACGGCGGAAGGCTGTTTCCTCGAGCGTTTCTTTGTCGTCATTCAGATTACGCGTTTTACCATTTGACTTCCTTATGAGTCCCATTTTTTCTTCTCTTTCTCCAACAAGTCAAATAAAAAATATATATAATTCATGGGATTCTCGAGTAGCCATTCATTCCGAATTTTCTCCTAAAAAGGAAGCTGCACCAAGTGTCAGAGATACTCTTCACGCAACAATAGAAAGGAGGGGAGGAAAGGCCGATGGAAGAAAGGAAAGGAAGAAAAGGGGAGAAGACATAACCTACAATTTTTCTATCTTCCGAATGAATGAAATCAATGGAGCCTGAAAAGATCCACATGGGGGTGATTGTAAATAGAAAAGTAACGCTGGGAGCGTTGAGCAGGACGTACGCGATTGCCTCATTGACTTATTGTATTGTCAACAAGAGTCTTCAATGACTATTGAGACTAGGCAACTCTATGGGACACGAATGGCTCGACGGAAAATTGCGAATACGTTATTTTTTCTCTTTAAACTCCAATGATTTTATATTTCATGTCAAATGTTGTCAGTGAAAGTCATTGGAAAGTAAAATGTTGAGGCGGCTCTCGCCTACAGTTGGTGAGACGCGTGCCTCCATGTGACTTTAATTATCCCATCGATTATTCATGCAGTATCCACCTACGTATACTCATTATTTTGAAATAAATTTTATGGTTAAAAATTTTCATGTGAGAACAGATTTTTTTTCGTAATCATTTGTATCGTTTGTTGAGATATAATTTTTTTTCGATTTTATTTTCGAATTGTTTACAATTCCATAACTTTAATTAAACAAATTGATGAATAAAATTGCAAAAAAAATCGAAATGCCGTGAACTTACGTCTATGAAATTTTCAGACTAATCGATCTTTTGCGAATATCTCGGGAATTAATGGAGATAGGTCCTTTTTGCCCTAATGCTTAATTGTAGCTCTTGAAATTCTCTACAAAAAATGTATTGGGCAAAAACGCCGTATCTCCATCAATTCCCGAGATATTCGCAAAGAATTGATGATGGGAAAAAATCGATTTGTCTGAAAATTCCATAGTTGCGTGAACTTTTAAAAAAATTGGCGCAATTTTTTCGCATTTTTAAAAATAAAATAGAAATTACAACGAAATTACATAGTTTAACCAACAATAAAATTCAGAAACTGATCGACCACAAAATATATTCAAATAGTCTACGATTCCACGACTTCCTACTTCACAAGTGCCACTTCCCTCAAGGGAAGCAAAGACCGAGAAAAGGCATTGAGAGGAAACAGTCGAGCAAAGAGAGAAGAGCAGGTTTAACGTAAATAGCGCGAAAAAGGTGACTTCCGGAGGAAACCATTTGAAAATGCCCTTATTCCACCATCGCGACTTCAACAAAGTGCAGAGAAAAAAAAAAGAGGCAGAAAAGAATTTGTTTGATAGGTAACTGATCGTAAACTCCCTTCTCATTCAAGTACTTTACTAAGGATTCTTCCTTCCTTCCTGCTTCAGTAAGAAGGAAGTGATTTTCAGAATGGAAGGCCCCACTCGCCTTTCCACAATCCTCTTTTCAAATGCTCTTGAGAAGAGGAGTGAAAAAAAAAGAGAACGACTGTATTTATCTTTCATGGATGAATCTTGTATTAGTGAAGAGACGGACTCTCCACTGACTTCCCGTTCAGTGTGCAATAGAATAGGCAGGGGGGAGGGGGGGGGCACAGGTAATATTATGAATAGGCAAGATGCACACATTTTTTTTTTTAAATGAGGAGCGAGGGAAGGGGAAATATTTTGATTGGTTAGCCTCTTTGGTTTTCTTATCCAAGCGTCCAAGCTAATGGCAGAATTCTGTATGTGTGTCTCTCTATTGTGACACGGGGAGTGGGCTCATCCGGTTTATTCTCGGTTGCAGACTTCCGCTATTTCAAGAAGAGTAAAAGCCTATTCAGCGGTTATTTCAATAAACGTCAGTTACTAATTTACCTTTTGCGTTATGTGAAATTTATTGGGATGAATAAAATGAATTCTGAGATTTTTTTGCGATGAAAATTCGAATTTTTGGGGTTTTTTAAAAATTAATAATTTTAATTGATGAAAATCATTATTTTTGATCATTAAATTATTATTTGAAAAGTTAATTATAAATTATTTATAATCGTTCATTTTTTCAAAAAGTAAAAAAAAAATATTCTCCAAAAGTTTTAAATACGTTCAACCCATCATTTCGATTCAATTTCCTAGAATCAATTGAAAATCGAATCGATCATTAATTCATCGATTTCCTGTTTACGAATCCGAGATGACGAAGATGATGACAAAATAAAACATGATTGACTTTTCAACAGAAAATTGTAAAAAAATAACGACTTCGTAATTATTATGGGTGACGAGTAGAAAATTCCCATTGACGAGTTGAGTCAGCCGTGAGTGAGTTTTAATTCCACCCACTCGCATAGTATACATATTTAAACCCCCTTCTAACTTTATTTCATCCTTGAAAAAAGAAGGAATCCATTCACCCGCAACTAGATGCTCTATTGCGCGTGACGTTTGCCCCCTACGTCTTATTTTTCTGTTCAATTATTATTATTGTCTGTTATTTTCCATAAAAAATTCACACATCCAGAGATACGTTGTTTTGTAATTGTTTTGAGTCCGTTTAAATTACGTCAACGGTTCGGTATTAATCATTATTTACTACGCTGTACCACTTGACTTGTACTCATTCGTTCATTCTCGTATGTTAGTCATTGTGATAAGAGAAATGATCATTTTTAATTGGAAAATAATTGATTTATATTAAAATATTGCTTTCATACTCCTGTACTCATTATTCTGAAATAAATTTCATATTCGAGGATCCTTTCGTGAGACCAATTTTTCTGGCATCTTTTAGTATCAATTCAGTAGTGAAGAGGTAAAACAGGATAAGTCGATTTTTATCGCCGATCTTCTCTTACAAATATCTCGGAAACTAATGGAGATACGGCCTCTTTACCCTAATGCTTTTTTGTACAGAATTTCAAGAGCTAGAAAAAAGCATTAGGGCAAAAAGGACGTATCTCTATTAGTTTCTGAGATATTTGAGAAAAACAACAGGGAAAATCGACTTATCCTGTTTTTCCTCTTCGCTACTGATTTGCATTTTTATATTTATCTCACCCATTTCCAATAGTAACGAATTCCTGAATTTTAATTATGCAATTATTCAATAAACCAATGAATCTCATGTGGGAAGTGACTCTCCGATGTTTGCGTGTCCCCAAAACAATTGAACAATAATAAAATATTTCATTGATAAATGTAAAAGAAGAGAATCGATAAAGAAGAGAAGAAAAAACACGTAATAATGTCAAATTAAGTGCGAGAAAGTCTGACTTGGAAGATACTGCATACCAGAGAGGCCATACTGATATCCAAGGAGAGTGAATTGGTGTTATAAGTGTTGCACAACACGTGCCAAAGGCCGCAAAACTCGTTGGATTATTTTTAGCCAAGTACAAATTCATCACAACAACAAATATCGATAAATTCATGTAAATAAAAAACAGAAAAACTTTTTCATTCAAAAATCGCAAAAGATTACTTATAGATTTACCGATTTTTTTGATTAAAAAATTTAATCATCAATAAAATAAATTGTTCACCGTTGGAAAATAGATGAACAATAAACTTTACCGTTAGTGGAAATTCTATGAGTTAAAACAAATTATATTGAATTACATTTCCGTTTTTTATTGAAACCGTCGTTGGCCCATTCTCAGAACGATTCCACTTGGCTCTACTTTTTTATTTTTATTTCTTCTTTCCCTCTTCATTCTCGTTTTTTTCCACTTCTTCCTTTACTCTTTCATTCTTTTTATCGCCCTACAAACATCCTGTTTACGTTCCTTTCGTTGCTTTATATAAAACCAAAAAAAAAAGGAACAAAACAGAAAGAAAAAAACAACAACAACGAAATAAAAAAAGGGAGAACAGGCAACGGAGAATTGTGTCCAGTGTTCGTTAGAAGGCGACTGTCGATCGTATTTCCTTGGATACGGTTTTTAACAAGGACCAAAACGGATTGGAATTACATATACATGATGTGTTTGCGTATGTATGGATGCCAAATGGTTACGCTGTCATTGCTTTTAAAAGAGAGAGGAGCAAAGAAAATGAGAATATAAAAAATATACATAAATTATATACTAGCGAGATTAGTTACTGGAACCGGAAGTTGATGGCAGACAAAAACCCCTGACCACTTCATTTTCTTCTTTTTTTATGAAAAAAAAATTCTTTCATCTCCGAGAGAAAATTATCGACGTTCTAATCCATTGAATCCGTTGTGTTCTCTCTCAATAATTTTTTTGTTATTCATCTTCTGTCTTGGACCGTTATAAATGAAACCTCCGGCATTGGATGAAATTTGTTTTAGAGGGATAAAAGAGTTGATGGAGTTTTGAAATTTTGAAGATTTTGATAAAGAGAGTGGGAAATTTTAGCTGGAAAGTTATGTAATATAATGGATTTTAAAGCGTCAAAATGTTTTTTTTTGATACGTCAAAAGGGCGCAAGTACCATTTTTTAAAAATCTACAAAAATTGAATCTACACTCATTTTCTCATAAGAATACTCACTTACGCCCTTTTGATTCTAGGGCGACGATATGTTACTGAATATTTTTGGATTAAATTCAATTTTTTGAATATGGGACTGGAAGGGATTGCATTATAGTATTTTTCATTAGAAATTTTCGGTTGTTTTCAATGAAATTTTGGAAATTCTAAATTTTTTTTCTCGATTATTACGATTTTTTATTTGAAATCTTCACTATTATTAATTTTTTTCTGATTTTGTTATTTAAGGAGAGCGAAGAGGAACTGCCAGAATGCTCAGACAGGAGTGAAGTATGTAGTAAAGTAGATTTGTATGGGGCACCATGGGTGGAAAGACAGTGCCGATGTCCTGGTGGACGTACGTGCCCAAGTAGCCTTCATGCTGATGATGGACACACGATCGTCGATAAAACGCGGCAATACAAATTGTGTGAGCCAGTTAAGAGGCTACCGATATGCCGTTACTTCAAGTTAGTATTCTAATTTTTATAATGCGATGATTCTGATTGGTTGAAAATTTTTCATTCAATTGTTTCGATGGTAACCGAATAAAAATCTACCTGTTCATGTAATAAAAGGAGAAAATTTTAGGAATCAAAGGCGGATTATTTTGCGAATATCTCGTGAAATGTTTCAAATCATGCGGAATAAAACATAAAGAATTAAAGTTTTTCCAGCTCAAAAAAGTTTATGCTTAAATTCAACTCACAAAATTACGTAAATTGATGAAACTCGAACATTAATTCAATGTTTATGCAACCTGAACGATTTTAAAATTTCCCGAAAAATTTTACCTTGCAAAATTTGTGCCAAGTCATCACCGAATTCCGATGGAATTGTATAACCACAACATATAATGTTATTGTTTAATTTGATTTTTAAAGAAAACCGTCGAAATCGGAATGTCCAAAACATTACAAGGATTGAAGATGTTTCCCCCATTTCGTTTTTCTTTGCATAATTTTCGGAGATTTCGGAAAGTGGGTGAGATACGAAATTCTTCATAGAAAAATGTTTTATCTGGGATAAAATTTTGAAAAAATTCTGACAAATGCAGAAAAATATAATCTTTCGGAAAAACCACAGAAAGTAGCACCTTAGCGGTGAAGCCCATGGTCCTTGATAATACCTTAAGTTTTATAGTTTTTTCAAAAATCGTATTAAAATGCGTCTTTGAACATTCATGTCATTATTAACGTAATTATGATTTTACAGAGACGTTACGTGGACATTAGCTCCTGGTGGTGGTCCCGGTAATGCGACCGTTCAGAAAGTACATTGCAGATGTCGTCCAGGCAGTGTGCCTTATCTAGTTAGAAGACAGCCGCACAGATCACCAGAGGGAAATCCGGGTTTCATTTATGCCTTCGCGTGTTCACCACAGAGTGTAAGTTTCAATTTTATAAATATGTGATTCGAACTAATTTATGAAGCTAGTTGGAACGGAATTTATTTTCCGGAGTTAAGCCCTCGACAATATCTTACGAAGAATTTATAAAAAGACATTTATTGAATTTTCCATGAAAAATGAAATTTCAAAGATAATTCTGTCTTAACTCTAATTAAAATTGCGATTTTTTTTGTGTAGTATCTCGATCAGATTTTGAGATATCGCTCAAAAATGAACTTAAAAACAAACTCAAATTATTAGAGTATAATGCAACTTTTTTCTTCCAAATTTAGAGGCTGAGATGTCAGCACAAGGAGCCATGTCGTCTCTTCACAGTGCGAAAAAGACGAAGCTCCCAATTGGAGGAAGTCAATGCATCACCGCTTTGCCAGTGTCCAAAGGGCCACAGGTGCCCGCGGAGACACACTGATCCCGGCTCATTACCGGCGAGATCATATTCTGGAGTGTTGGAGATAAAGACCTACAGCGGTTATTGCGTTCCAGCTCATCACACCGAGCCGGTCTACATACTCTGAGCATTTCCGAACTCCGAAAATCCTTCTGCTTAATCAAAAAAAAACATTCCCCATTTTCCACCCGAATTTTTAAACCCAAGTCGATGATCTATGGATCGATACCTGTTTTATCGACAGTTGGTAATGGGAGGGAAAAATTCGTATTCAATCAGAAATTAATTTTGTCTCATTAATAATTCAGGAGCGAAGAAGTAAAACAAGATTAGTCGATTCTATTTTAAAGTTTGATTTCTGGAAGGATCTTGGAAATGAAGCGCGATATAAAAAAAAATTCTACATAAAAAGTGACTTTTCTTTTATGTTCAAATATTCTTTTCTTTGACGATGAGCAGAAGCTTATGAAGATTCTTCGCTCCTTCCTTCTCCCCTCCCACAATTTTTTACAAGGAAAAATAGTATTAAAAGCTGAGTGAAGCGATTGATAGAGTTGATTGAATATAAATGTATATTTAAACTTTTTTTTTTGGAAAGTGAAGAGTAATTTTTAACTTGATCATTCAGCAGGACACCGATGAAAGCTTTAAAAAGAAAATAATGACATAATAAAGAAAATGAACGTGACGATAAATTTTAATTTTAATGTCACACTATTATAATCGTTAGGATCAATGAGAAAATTTATTCTCTCAATTAATTGTATAAACAGTGTATAGAGCATTCCATTTGTTTTTTTTCTGAATATAATTGAATTGTAATGATTTCACGATTTTTCTCTTTTAATTAATATGATACCTGTAATCGATGATTGTATGGAAAATAAGAATTTTATTATTAATTAATGTTATATTATGTGAATTACGCCGATTATTATTATTTACTTTAATTATTGAGAAGTTTTCTTTCGGTTGAATTACACAATGCCATTATATATATATTTTTGATGAAGACAGTTGAAAAGAAAGAGAATGAAATTTTTTAATTCAAATTGAGCTGTAAATATAATTTGCTACATTAAGAAAACTATGTGAATTAAGAATTGACGTAAATGATGATTTTAAAAAATAATTTCTGATGCTGATAATGATCATGACGATGCAGCGTTGGTTTGATATTAACGCAAATTGTGTTTGTATAATTTTCACTAAGTTAATAAAATATATGGTGATTCCGTTGAATAAATTATTTATTCTTGGCTATTTTTTAGTAAGTGCCGTTTTTTAAAAACTACAAAAATTGAATCTCCTCTTATTTTTTTTATAAGAAATACTAATTTACGTTCTTTTATTATTCAGCAAGAAAAAATGGCACTTACGTCCCTTTGATTCTACGGCGACGATATGATGTGGTGGATGTTGTGGGTGAAGGTTGTTGCTTCACTCAGCGCCAGTTATGAAATTCCAAAAAAGTGCGAAGAATTGAGAAATATCAATTATAATTTTTCGTTTTAGTTCATATTTTGTAAATTTTAAATTTACAATTTATTTAACAGAAAAATAGTTATCCTCAGGAAGGAAGACGCAGGTTCCCGCACACATCAACATCTTGGAATGTGGACAATAATCCACATTTCCAGCTTGAGCATGTCATCTTTTAGTCCCCAAGGAATTCATATCCATAAACCCAGCTTATTGGCAATTTTGAAGGTAGCGTCCTATTAGTAGCACTTTGTCGCTACCAAATTTGTTTCAATGAAAGATATTTATGATTTGAACAATTAAAATAGAATTTTGTTAACCGTTGATTCCCCATAATTCAGTAGCGAAGTGGTAAACTAAGATAAGTCAATGTTGGACTGCAGTTGACTTTCTAGAAATATTTCTCAATAGAAAAGGGATAGAGAAATTATCACGGGTCTTTGTTCCTAACTTTGCCCTAACTTTTCTGAAAGTACACAATTCCTCAATTCTTCCTGGAACTCCTAATAGTGTTTATTGAAAGAGTCGATAATTGAGTAGCTAAAGTTTTGATAAGGAGTGCATACCACTACGAAAATCATAGAAACATGATACATTTCTTAGAATCATTTATTTTCTACTGAGCTCTGGAATGAACTCTGCATAAGGATTTATTATTACAGATTATTTTTATCAATCAAATAAAAGATTAGTGAAATATTTCATAGTTTACTACTTACATCGCGAATATTTATTCAATTATAGCGAGAGTAGTGTTAAAAAAATGCTAAAAATAGTAAAAAGTGCGCTAGACAAAGTTTTCAATAATCCCTTGTTCATGTCTTGTGCAATTCGTCTTTTTTAAAAAGTGAATTGCTGACGAAATGGCGGCGACACGGTGATCTATAAGTGCACCAAGTTCCTCGTTTCTAATTACACTCTAATAAGTTTAATTATTAATTACGCTCCCCAAATTATTGTCTAGCGCAATTGAAAAATAAATCAGTGATTTTTATGTGATTTTTGCATATTTTCTTGAGCATTCTGTGAGGAGAAAGTAGTAAACTACGAAGCAGCACTTTGTAGATAAAAAATCATCTAGATCGTAAACTGGCTGACCTGGAATGGGGTTTTTTTACTTTTCCTTAGCACATTGTTTGGGTTATGGATAGTATTATTAATGAATTCAATGTACTCGTTTACACTAATTAATACTGTTGAATGACGAATCAATATTCTTGATGTGAAGTAACCGCACTCAATAATACCAATTACGACGCCACTGCATATAAGAGGACTACCATTGTTCACCTAAAAAAATTAATGATCTAATTGAGATTGTGTGATAGACAATGGAATACAGAAGATACTCCACCGAGAACAAAAATGAACCTGACATTATCTTCCATTAATTTCATCCATTTTTATTGAATTTACAATAAAAATTGATCAAAATTTGCTTGGAGAGGATTTTTTTGAATTTCCCGCTATTTCGAAATGTTTTGTTTTCAACATCAATTGAAGATGAATGGAATATGCGGTGAGAAGTGCAATGTGGCGGTTGTCTTCATTCAGTTAAACAAATACACGTGAACTAAGGAGAAAAGGAATCTATTTTTGGCATCTGGGAATCGGGCGAAATGACCTTGAATTTTTTTCCAGAAACGGGTGAGATGTGATTCACATGGAGAAAATATATCTGCGAACATATATGTAACATATCGTCGCCCTAGAATCAAAAGGGCGTAAGTGCCATTTTTTCTTGCTGCATGAAAAAAGGGCGTAAGTTAGTATTATTATGAAAATGTAAATGCAGATTCAAAGAAATGGCACTTACGCCCTTTCGACTCTACGGCGACGATATAACATATATAAGCGGCAAAAAATATAATATTTTCCATATATTTAACATTCATGAAGATAGGAATAGTTTGCGTAATTTACTTAACGAATGATGAATCTTACAAAAATGATATAAAAATAGGCGTATGTAACGAAGGGTTAAAATATGAAAATCTCTACTTTGAAAGTATGGATGAAATTTGTCATTTAAACCCAAGAAACCGTACTTAGTTATGAACTAATTCGGAACACAAAAAAATTCGAATATAATTTTGCTTACACAATCTGCATTATGCCAGGGTTTTGGATGACTAGCACAAAATTGATTGCCATTGAGTGAAATACCGGATCCGCCACATTCTGAGCCAGTCTTTACTTCTGCACGTGAGGAAGTTAAATGGATTGCAAGGATTCCATTGCTGTCACGATGAGGATTCCATCGAACAATCTCACATTCTTCGGTTTTCGGTAAAACATTTGCTTTTAATAATGGAACTGGACCGATTCTTCCTTCTTCCGTTTGCGGCGATTTGAGCTGATATTCAGAGTGATAAATGATTCAAAAATCGTAATCACCATATACGTATATTGGATTCTGTTGAATACTTGCCTTGAGAATAGCAATATGATTATCCGCAGGTGAATTATTGTTTTGAGGAAGCATAGCATGTTTCGGATGAATTTCAATGGACGCAACTGATGAACCTTTTTTTGCAACATCTTGAGATACGTCCCTACGCCCAACAACTACTGTTAATTCTCCTGCATCGTAAGCCGAAACACAACGTGCTGTTGTCAGGATATGGAGTGAATCAAGTATCGTTCCAGCACATAAATAGGACACTCCATTCCAAATTGATGCGATATATGGATAGTTTTCTAATTCAGCTTTAACTTTACCATCTAAAATTTATTTAATTCAATCAAGTTTTTCATCGGCGGAGTTAGATGCACGTAGAGCATTAATCAATTATAAGTTTGCACTGAGGAACAAAATATTTTCTAGGAATAACAAAAAAATTGAGACAATATTTCTCTTATTTGCGATGAACTCCATAAATACTTTCAATACTAAATTATGATTCCGTTGTGAATTTTATTTCCTCATCGTCGCAGAATCGATCTCCCACATCTCATTCCTGTGTTGATCTAATTTTGTTAATATTCAATACGACGGATGATCATTTTTTTCTATAAAAACCGGAGATGTATGAGCATATATCAGACACATATGCACGTACATAAAACATATATGACATAAGTGGGCATATATAATTATATTTGAGCCATGCACGGATGTATGTGATCTTATATGCTTGTGACGACTGAGGAGGCCTGGGCATATATGAAACATATATGACCATGAATGGACAAATTTCCTCTCCAAGGGAGATAGTCAATATGACCATCAGTTCGAGAATGATTAGAATATGAGTGATAAAATTAGATCGCATCATATTATCATATATGTTCATATTATAATATTTGTTCGTGTATCATATATGAACATATTGTCATATATGTCCATAGATGTTCAGATACGTACATGTACGGACAATTTCCATGTATGATCATATATGAGGATGTATGACAAATTTTTACCCGGGATGTCATTGGACAATTCTATTAATTACATGATACTCATCACGATCAATTAATTGGAGGATCGAATCATTTACCATTCATAATATAACGGATAAAATCTGCATAGGGCCCTATTTGGAGCACAGTTGAATGTGTATTTTCTCTTCTAATAATGATTCCCTCTAAAGTACCATCACAAACTAATGGAGCGCCGCTCTTTTTCTGGAAAGGCATAACAGAATTTTATCCGAAAAGAATTATGTAGTGAAAAAGAATTCTCGTCAAAAAAAAGTCGACACTGCATTTCATCACTTCACCATTGAGTTTTTCTTACATTATGGGTAGGGCTCCCGAGAACGTTCTCAGTACATTTTTCATTGATGAAGAGTTGGATGTTGTATTGATGACACTGTTCATTAATTAAAGCTGTTGCTTGCGACTGCTCCAATGATATCAATCGTTTCGCTCCATTTTTTATATTTAAATACCATCCAGATACCACACAACTGGCGGCATTGTTCCAATCGTATTCACTGTTTCCTAACAGAATTGGTTGAATAGTTTGACTTGGAATCAATTCTTTGCCAAGCTATCATTGTAAACAAGGCTATTAAAATAACATGAATTCAGCAAGCTAACTCAATTTCAAGAAATCATAAGTTTTCATAGAATATCACGTAATCTAAGCAGACTAAGGCAACGGCACTATAATGACTCTAACATTATGATGCTCAGCTCCATGAAGCTGCTACAAAATCCACGATTTGTGAGATAATTCTACCATATAACATGCTCACCGAATAATAACTCTATCAAGCGATTCGAGGATATTAATCTCTTTATTTTGAGAATTTTCATTGTTTGCGTGCATCTCACTGAAATTCCAAGAATTTCTACAGAAACTTATGATAGAGTGAAGTTGAATGATCACGTTCTATCAATTCTCTGTTGGGAGAAAAAAAACTTGCCTTCAGAACCGCAATATCGTTCACCCAATATATATTCTTTGGATCTGCAGCATTGAATACAGCATTTAAATCGGGATGAACATGGATATATTCCACTGGATACATGTCATAATATATATACTGTTGCTGAGTTACTCCAACAGCTACGAGAAGTTCGTAACTGAACTTATAATTGACACAGTGCCCAGCAGTTATAATATGCGAATAACTGATGATAGCACCGTTGCAATGATATTCATTACGAGACCAGATTGAGGCAGCGTGTGAAGACTGAGCAGGGCCCAATTCGACAGTTGTATCGCCGTTCGCATCGGAATTACTATGTACACCTAAAAGTGATTAAAAATATAAAGTGGAGAATTTTTCAGTGTGGAATATTTTGAATATATATTCCTGAGGAGCTCGTTTGCTTGAATTCATGAGATGGCCCCCTGTGTAGAGTTATCCACAACGGAAAATATGCTCGATGATCAGGGCAATATGCAGTCACCAATATTAGCCAATATTTGCTCAACATTTACTGTGATATTTCATTGGGAATACCGGCTTTGGAATATAACGCTAATATTAAGATCATTATCGGGCCAATATTTGCTCCATCAAATGCCGATATTGGTCAAAACCTGGATGAAGCACATTGCCAATATCCGGAATCTTGGCACGGTTGCAAGTCAGTTTAAACATATTAGTAAATAGTAATGAAATGACCTTCATGAATAAATAGTTTCTATCTTTAGGATTTTTTTTTTTCCATTATCTTTAGGAATTCATCGCCTCTTTTTCTGTTGTGGCTTTGAAAAATACTTTTTGTAACATCGAAAAATTGATATTAATACTTTTCATTTCATTATTATTGAAATTTTCCCTTAAGGATATTATGTGCATTGAATATGATATTCTCACCCTAAAATTAAAAGGGCGTAAGTACCATTTTTCCTTGCTGAATAATGAAAGGGCGTAAGTTAGTATTCTCTTATATTTTGGTCAGAAAATAATTTCCATCTATGTAGACTAACAATTTCTTTCTTCTAATTTTTTCGATTCTTTTCTGAATTTTTGTATTTCCGACCGTAGACTTCCTAGTGTCAAGCAGTTCCAAAAATATTTCTGACATAATTACATTCCCATTTTTTAAACCAATTCATCATTGAAGATAACAATTACTTCAAAAATGACCAAAGAAAAAATTGACCGACATTTTCCATCTAAATAGCCGGATTTCAAAATCGATTTTCTATATTAATTATTAAACTGAGTAGTTTAATTATAGTTTGGAATGAGTGATTTCTTCGAATCTTTGCATTGAAAAAAATTCACCCGAAATTCCCAAAAAATTTCATACGAAAATTGGATCTACACTCAAGGAATCCGAACATGAAGATAGGATATGAAATTGGATATGAAATTTCACCTTCTGATGTGGAAATAAAACAATGATAAGACATGGAAAATACTGAATTGAATTTTCATTGGCCTTGCATTCCAAAAATCCAACCTTGGATGTTTCACACGTAAACATGTTCGCCTATCCGAGGTCTTTTGCAACATAAAATTGTTATCAAGAAGTATATATTTGAAATTCCATGTGTTTTCGAAATTATTTCGAATTGCGTCGAAATAATCCTGACTTCCGTAGTTTGGATACCTAATTCTAATTTTTCTAGAAACGCGATTTGCGTTTGTTGTTCATTAAAAAAAATTGCAATTATTCTCATGAATTGAAAATTGCTTCGTTAATGTAGACATGAAATATTGAGAATGATTTACAGAATCATTAATAATCAATGATAATTTTGATGCTGCGGCATAGCTACAAAGTTATTGGAAATAGTTCATGATAAAAATTCATGGAATATCTCCATCGCAAATTACACAGATTTGTTTCGCGATATGATACCGTTAGAGAGTCCTGGAATGGTTCCTCATGGAAATTCATAGATTATTTCTACAGTAAATTTACGATATTTTTCTTCGTAATATAGTCGAGAATTCAGTTCTAAAATTGTTCCCGACGAAAATTCATGGACAATTCCATCATAAATAGCTTTAATTATCTCCGTGATCTGATAGAACAAACCTGATCTCAAATGTCTTATTGTCGCCATGACATTTTCGAATCAAACACCTTATGCGACTAAATCAAAAGTCTCCAATTTTCAGACAGATAAAACGTCTTAATCTTTCTGTAAACACATAAAGTGCCTGATTTTCCATAAGACACTCATCTAAACTTCTCAATTGGAGACACATAAAGCCATTTTGTGCCTCGTCTCTGATTCTAAGAAGCTTGATAAGACACATTTTTTAGCAGTGTGGTCACTAAATAGCCAAATTTGGTGATGGACTGAATCTCGATATTTTCGACACAGATTTTCCGAATAAGGGAAATTTGGTGACTTTCGAACATAGTTATAAATTAATTTGACTCACAAGTAACGGCAACGATCAAAACTAAGAAGTTCCACATTTTGGTGAGGTTATATTGTTAACTACGACTTTCAGAGAGATATTCATTCACTGATGATTGATCGTTGAAGTTGTGTCATTTAAATAGTTCTGTTCAAAGTTATCTGATCATAAAAGTCAGCCAATAGCATCCTTCCACTTCACGACATAGGAAGCATTTTCCCTGCCAATTGTTTATTTCAAATATCTTAGAAACTAATAGAGACACGTCCTTTTTGCCTCAAGGCTTTTTTGTAGCTCTTGAAATTCTCTATAAAAAAGCATTAGGGCAAAAAGGACGTATCTCCATTAGTTTCCGAGATATTTGCTCAATCAATAAATTAGAAATTTTATCAAATTTACATAATCAAAAATTTCGTTGAAATCTGTCGATAAATCGAAATTGATATTCGAATATTCCTGACGATAAAGAAGAAACTGATCACGCAACTTGAGCGGTTACCACGAAGATGGCGCTGTCACTGTAAAATTGATGAAAAAGCGAAGTAAATCATCAGACCGTAAGAATCGGCACGTGCGAAATTCACATAAGCTGGTGATACGTGATTGCATTGCATTCGAGATCACTCGTTCGTGAATCGCACGATGTAAGTTAATGCAGTGAATGAAAAATAAATGAAATATGATAAAGAACATAAAAAGTATCTCAACTAGTATAGAATTCTCGATGAGAACGTCTCGGTCCATCACTCTTGTTCACGATTTTTTAGCGAGTACGATCGTAATGTTCTATCATCCGTATCCGATAATTCAGTATTATCCTTCGTCACATCCTGAATAGCATGTGAATCATTGACAACGTTAGTCCTCGAAGAGTATCATCACCCATTTCGTACATCGATGAATAAATCAGTGAGCATTGAACGATTTTAAAATAATCAAAACGAATAGCGATTCGTAGACATGATAATGCTGATGAAAAATAGATCAATTCGTCCGGAAATTGATTGATTTCCGTTTGCTATTTTTGTAGTGAAGAAGGACTCAATAATTTCATGTAGGGGTGTGCGAATAGTGTTTGAATTGAATTGAATAATACTATTCAATTTGAGAAATGAATTGAATATTCAGAATATGAATATTTTGAATTATAATGGATAATTCGAATGATTTGAATTATTAAATAATTGGATAATTCAAATCATTTGAATTGTTCAATAATTTGAATAATTTAAATTATTCAATTGGTTTCAATTATTTCACTGAATATTCAATTCAGAATTGAATTGAATTATTCGTATTCAATTCACTACGAATTATTCAGTTTCGAATATTCACATCCCCTAATTTTATATCCTCGCGGAAAAAAGGCAGAAATAAAAAAAAATCATCCGTCCATTATAGCCCCGCCCCAAAAATCCCTCAAGATCGAAAACATCCGTCTCACAAAATTGCAAGCGATTCCCCAGTTAAATTGAAGAATCATTGAGGGCTCAACGTGACTTCAAATAAATCGAAAGAGAAAAGGATTGAAGTGAAATAGGGGTAAACAAGAAAAAAAGGATTTGATGCATTTTCACGTGGCAATTTCTCCTTCGTGGCCTTCTTCTCGTCTTCTAGTTGCGCGTCAAGACCTTTGCCCGCGAAACACAGCATGGAAGTTGCTTCCATACCTCCTTTACCTTGCTCAAAATGTACGTAGTAGAAAGCAGCGAACGAGTATCATCTTCTCTGTTGTCTCGTCACGCTTGGGCTCATTTTTTTTGTTCCCTTTTATTTTTTTCTTATTTTCTTTGCCTCTAACATCTTTACTCAGTGATGTACAGCCCTCATCGTTTCATACTAACACATGGATGTAAAGTTTAATGCAAAACACGTATAGCCATACACTTTTCAGGTCAGGGATTACCGGAATTGCAGCGTGGGACGAGAGCAAGAGTGAATTCTGCTTCTTGTCATTGTTCTCTTTCTCAGTAAATTTTTTCGAACTTTTTGCTTTATCTCTTCGGGAGTATGTGTCTATCTTTGGTGAAGAGTATCATCGAGCAAGCCCAACGGTGGGGAAAGTTGTTTCCTTTGTGCTCGATGAAACTAGCAGCCCATTCGGGTTCTCTCTTATCAGTAAGTCCCAAGGCTTCCATTCTATGCAAATTGGGCCAAATTGAACGATCAATTCCGAAGCCATCTCATTTTTTTCATTCAAATCGTTTGCTCTTTCTGCGGATGTGTGCGTAATGAGGGGTTGGAGAAATTCAGATCTTTCTTGTAGTTTATGAAATTTGTAATGGACAAATATTCGAGCGAAAATATTAGGGGGTGCGAATATTCAAAAGTTTGGATTATTTGGGATGAATTGAATACGAATGATTCAATTCAATACTGAATTGAATAGTCAGGACTAATGAGTTTTATGAATAGTTTGCTATTTTAAAATATTCTCAAGATTTTTGACAATTGTGGAAAATTTTGAAATAAAAATGCTAAAATTTTCAAAAATTTTGGAATTTTTGAAGGGCTGAATTTTTTTTCAAAATTTCTGAAGAAATTTACTCCAAAATTTTCATTTTTAAAATTTTTAAAATTTGTGCCATAATATTGAATAATAAAACGACATATGAAAAC
>JABSMS010070790.1:0-20006 GCA_018902275.1 Aleiodes sp. PSUC_FEM 10030003
AGTTGTTGGGTTTGATGTGGAGAATATCTCTGAATTATTTCAGATTTTTCGTATTTCAAGTCTTTAGCGATAGTAATACCTTAAGAGAATTTTAAGAGATATTCTTCGTTTTATTCTCTTATTTATAAAAAAGTAGTTCTTATACAGATAATAATTTTGTATCCATATGCTCTTAGTAAAACAAGCCGGAACTTAAGTACGTGCGCGTAGTTCAGAAACCCCCTTCGCGTGCAGTGGTACGTTCCACACGTGTGATTATAAAACTCGCCTTCGGCTCGTTTTGCAACTCTCACATTCGATATGATTCGTAACTGACGGGTTAATTGAACTTTATAAACAACAATTTAGTCCAAAAGACCCATCTAATTGAGATTCAAGAGAAGAACATTTTCCAGAGGTTAGAGAAATACTGTGGATCCACAAAGAAACTGCCGGACATTATTAGTGAAGGTAGAAGACAATTCCAATCTCTTAAGCCGGTTTACATTCATAGCAGGGATCACTAGATTCACGGAAAAACTGTCGTAGATCCACGGAAAAGGTTCCGTGGAGCGTGTGTAGCCGCTGCCAAAAAGAAAAGAGAACGAGGTTCTATTCGGAAGCAACTAACAAAAACAAACTATATATTCGTATCTCTTCAAAGGAATTTCCTTACTTACTTATTAATCATATGATCATAAATATACGAAGGAATCACTGTAATTGTAACAATATTAGCACTTTTTGATATTTCTGTGGCTATATCTTTGTCTTTAAGTCCAATAACATTCTGAAAAAGATTGAAAAAACGTAATGTCGTTACGATCCTAATGACTTGAAAATCTACGTGTTCTTTTTGTATTACTGATTCTTCATTTGCTTCACCTTTCCGTTAATTTCTAAAATTTGATGATCAGTAAGGAGGCCGTTTCTAGCAGCAGATGAGTCCTTAACTAATGCAATTACTCGTCCATCTTTGAAATGGAAGCCAATATGTCCAGAGCTATCTTTATGCATTGTTATCGTACGTTCGAATGGTCTAAACAAAACGAATCATCACTATGAAATTAGATCACTGTGATCCAATGATTTATTTCTGAGTGAATACAAATTACCTGTTTCTGACGACCACCTTAATACTATTGAGAGGTGCATTTTTGAAAATTTTGTGTATTTGATCCATTGAGAGTCCAGCAACGGAAGAGCCATTAATGTCGAGAATTTGGTCACCAAATTTAAGGCCAGCGAGGGCAGCCGGAGATTTCGGGCTTACGAGACATACGAATATTCCACTGTTCACTGAATGCACACGTAGTCCAACTCTTCCATCGTTATCTTTGCAAAGAATTACCTGAAAAAAATATTATTTGAAATAGAATTATTTTGATAATCATTTGAATTACGGATTGTGTTGGATTCTGGGTAGTTGAAATGAATTAGTTACAATAACTTAAACGCGAAACTTTTATTTTAGAAACTAATGGAGCAAGAACCATACGCAAAAATCCAAGCCTATCGAGTTGAAAGATGAAATGTGTTTGAAAAGGTATACTGAGCGGAAAAAAAATTCTAGAGTAAAAGAAAACTTCTCTCAAATAAATCTCAGGTGCTGGGAATTAAAATCATATGAAGGGAGAATTCGCATGAGTGTGATAAAGATAATTTTTATGTAAAAAATTCATGTAAAAAATGGATATATTCTATCTAAATACACAATTCCATGACAATAAAATATTGACTCGGGTTATAAACATAAGTTCTTGAGAATAGTATGATGTCATTATTGCTCTCGTTTACTTTACTGCCAATCAAGTTTCGATGAATATTACAAAAGAACTATTTGGCAGAATCTGACTTGAATTTCTCCCAAGCAAAAAAAGGCACAAGAAGCTTTTGATTTGTCTTAAATATTTTTCATTTTCTGGACAGAAAATTTTTCACTCAGTGTAACAGATATAGTGCTCATGAGAAAAATCATGGGCAGCCTGAGCAATAGTGCGCCAATAATTTTCGATCAAAACTTTTAGGGCAACTATTTAGTTGCCTCATTAAGCCCGAGTCAAATGATGGCGACAAATTAAAAAAAAAAAAAATTGGCATGCAATAGCAATTATACCTATCGAGTTAAAACTACGAAAATAAGGGAAGGCTTGAGAAAAATATCAGGCATTTAAGTGGATATACAACAATTTAAAGAGTAACGTATATGTACGTGATAAATTACCTGTCTAATACCATGGATTACTTGAGATCTCTTAAATTCTGAAGAATCTCCAGAAAGGGGTGCAGTCACTCTAAAACATGAGCTTGACTCGGCTAGCGTTGTTATGGCCATCTAAATTATCATAAATTAGGAAGAAATGTTAAGCCAAGACAGTCAGTATAGAAGGAGCTGTTCATACGATGACATCTTTTTTTACTAAGTAATTGAAGCATACTAATTGAGTTAGGTAAAGTGCTGAGTTATGTTGGACTAGACCATGTCACGTGCTCCGTTCACATGATGAGGTGCATTTTCTAATTTTTAAAAATAATTCCGTGAAAATTTTCACCAATGGGGTGAAAGGGTGCCAGACTTTCGATACATGTTGTTGTAAAACTGAATGCGGTCTCCAGAGATATGAGTAATGGGGACAATCCTGAATCGAGAGATCCTCTTGTCCTTTCCGATCAGATCAACCCTTTGTGAGATTTGGAGGGTTGAAAGCGACCAATGGGAGCCCGCGATTCAAGGGTCGTGTCGGTGTAAGACAGATACGCATGTATTAGTAACCGCCCCTGTACTTGAACTTCTAGCGCTGCTCTCTTGCGGTTGGCTTCACCCGAAATAATCCCAAAACATTTCGGAATTGAAATGAGATGAAATGATTCTCGATGAAATTCTTTTCGATTCTTTTAATGAAACATAAATGATTTGCATCGAAATAAAACCATTTCGTTTCAATTCTGAAATGTTTGGATGAGAAACAATTGGATTCAGATCCACTTATATATATGGGCCATTTCACCAAATATCGGACAAGAATCTAGCCTCAAAGAATTTGACATTGCTTTTTTTTTGTTCTTTCGACGACTCATACCTGTAAAAACGTTTTATTGAGATCTCCCTCACTTCAGTAAATAGCTTGAAAAGCTCTTCAGAGATTTCCTCTCTACATTTTTCAATTAGGTTCACTGTGTTCAGAAGAGATAAAAAAAAATTTGAATATAGCTTCCGGTGGAAAATTTTCTAAATTTTCCGATAAGAATGATAATTCTTCCTCTTCATCATGGTGCAGATAAAAAAATGAAACTTTAAACGTCGATTTCGGCCTGCTTGCCAGATGTTTCATCAAATCTGATTCTTTTTTCACAAAATTCAGGAAATTTCCGATCGAGAACCGGACGTCTTTTTCATAATATTTTCAGTTTTTAAATCGATCCCTTTTTGACAGACAAAAGTCTCCTAGAAGCTATGATAATATGTTTAAGGAATTATCAACCGAATTTCAAAACTCTTGGTCTCAGATCTCGGTAAATTTTCTTTCTTTTCAAATCCTCAAGCCTCTGAAAAATTTTTTTTTCACGTTTTCCATTTCCCAATCCTTCTTCCTTCCCCGCTTGATGGAAGACGCTTACCACTTTCCCGTGGTTTCAATTGAGTCACATCCACTTGATGTTAGCCAAGAGTAAGCAAAATTTCAATTTTCCTTTATTCTATTGGTATCGAATGATATTTAATACAAAATTAAATTAATTGGTAACCAAAAGAAGCTGGAAAAAAAAAATTTCAGTAAAATTTTTCTCAAAAACAAAAAGCCTACGTGCAGGCTCACACGTTTCGTCACCAACAATTGATACTCGGAAATATGCGTAATTGTATAATTAAAAGGGGGTGGTTTATGGTCTCAAGTAACAGGGATATCAATAAGATTGAAGCCGAGCGATCTTGACTACCTGAAACTTGCCCATCTCTGCTTTATACTGTCCTGTTTTTGCACTTTGACTAATGATTGTTAGTGGTTATTTTTGTTATGGAAATTTTAGGTTATTGGGAGTTTTGTCCGCAAAATTTTTGCATGAGAAATTATGGCCGAGGACTCGACAATACTTACAGAATATTCAGGCATATGAGTTTTAATGACTTCATCTGTGAATTCAAGACCCATATAACCAATAAGTGATGGATAGAGCTGTTCAGTGCGCCCACCATATTCGTCTGATATCATTATGGGCGCTGAGGGAATTGATGTACCTGATGAAGCTATGCTTAGTTGCTGGGATGCATATTCATCATACTCAGCCTGGAATTGAGCCTTTGAAAATATAATACGACATGCTCTATTATATAAAAATTCAAATTGTATGAAGAGTAGTGAAAAATATATAGATGTTTTACCTTGATCATTTGATCAACTTTCATATCCTCCAAAGATGGATAAAGTGCCATTGCAGATATGAAGATCACCAAAATTGATTCTAGATTGAAGGAAACTCCTTGATTAACAGTTCATCTTGAAAGAATTTTGGAGAGCTGATTTACAATTTTCGAAATTCTCTAATGTTTTTTCGTATGTAATTTCTATTGGTTTTAAAAATAATCTTATCAGTTTTACGAAAAATGTTAAATTTTGATGCAATTTTTTTATTATGTTTCTGCGAAAATTGCGAAGGTCTTATGTGAGAATTTGAAATCTTTCAGCGAGAAATAAAAAATTCTGACATAATTCCTCCGATTTCTTTATGGAAAAAATTACATAAATCAAGTCCGTCAGAATTTTACATTTTTATCATAAATTGACATTTTTTGCTTGAGAACGTCAAATTCTGGCAAAATTCGTTATTTCTTATATTTTATTTTATTTTTTGCCATATTACGACATTTTCTGTTACAATATGATAAGCGCCAGAGTATTCGTTAGTCACCATCTTTCAGCGACTAATACCCTTTTATCGTGATCGAAATATAATAGAATAGCTGAAAATATCTAATTGAAAGGAAAACTTATTGATTTTCTTTCTTATAGCGGAGACAACTGAAATCATCATGTCGTAATTGAAGTGATGTGAAATCAATTCAGATGGAAGAGACCATGAGTGTTCTAAAAGAACTTTAGGTGATGACAAACTTTCCCATGCCTATGAAGAAAATAACGTGGAATAAAAATTTGGATTATGAGACTCACATTTGATCAGATATCCAACAATTATTGTTCAGCTCTCGAGTAGTTGCTGATAGTTCATATACATATTCTCATACAGCCGTATGATTTTTATACTTGTCGTTATACTTTTGCAAGAACAATAACAGATGATGCACTGGCCGGATGAATATTTTAATCGACCATTATATATATATATGTATATCATATATTACATATCGTCAAACTAGTGAAGAGGTAACCTTCGGAAATATTCGGCTCGAGTAAATACCCAAGAGATAGCAGGGAAAGAGGATATATTGCAATTACTCTAATTGTACACGGTTGGTCGTCGAATGGTAGTAAAAGGTAGCCCGATGTTAAAATTGTAATTTTATTTATTCGTAAGTTATTGTGATTATTCTGACAGTGCACGAGGAAGAAAATGTGCATGAGACTCAAGGTACGGCCTCATGCAGCTGCTCGACCCTCGTTTTCAGCGACAAATCGAGTCACGTGACACTATTTTAAATTTACCGCCACTTAAAGAAAAGTAGCGATGAGTCGCTGCATCAAACAGCAGTATCAACATTGAAAGTTGATATTCCTACCCTCTTCAAGTAGCAATAACAAAAATTGGTAGTAGATTTCGAACTGGAAAAAATTTACTCTGAAGCTAATGAATGAACTGCAAAAATACAAGTTAATTGAACTATGGAGAAAGAAACGCGATTCTCATCTTGGAATTTTTGTGGAAATATCACAATATTATTCTATCTCTTTGACAATATGATCTTCTATCACTTTTAAACACAAATACTGTTTTATAATATCTCCTCCACTTTTTTTCGCGGTTTCCATTGAAAAAATTCAATCTGTAGTCACTTTCAATTATCAATCAAAATAGAACAGACTCCTATTAGCGCCTCCGTTTCTTTCATTCAAACAGGGAAAACTCAAAATGATTAGGGTAAGTCGTCCAGTGTTCGAACGAATGGAATTCATGACATATTAAATGGTTTTATAGGCTCTCCTTAAATTGAAAAACACTGCATTGCGTTTTTAAGATGGAAAAACTTATATTTCACTAGATTAATAATTCTTTTCAAGATAAATAAGTTAAATAGTTCGATTACTGGACGAGTTCGACCATTGGATGACTCACCCTGTATGCAAATTTATTCACAAAAGTGTAAGTCATTTTAGGCTAAGTACATCAATTCGCCTGTTGAAAATTAAAATAAAACTCTTACCAACCACATCAGAATCACTCGATCCATCTATGGAAATACTTTACAAGACATATTCTCTTCTATGAAACATTGAATGCTTTTTCATAAGAATGCCTGCAATTTCCCATTGACGAAATTATTTTGCATCAGACATTTTGCTACATGTTGTGCTTTCCCTTGAATATGCCCACTCACCTTGTATTCGGTAATCCTAAAATTATTCTTTTGTAAATTAATTTATTTTCTCCACCTATAAGTGTTATCTTTTATGATTTTAATTTCCAGCTCCTTCGTGACATTTAACCTTAAGATAATTTCAGAAAACTTATGTAGCCTAGCAGCGACTTAAAAGGCCACCTTCTACGTTTTCTGTAATTTTCAGCTTTCCCAGTAACATGACCTTATAAATTCCAACTTTTTGCTTTGCATTTTTCCTTGGACTGTTGAATCGTATATTACGATGTATATAATGCTCTCATTTTTGAATATGAGGAAATAAATTGATTAGCCAACTGTTTGATTTGTGGAAATCAATTTCAGTGAAACATTCATATCCCCTTATATATTATACTATGATAGTATATTTTCGTTGAAATAATGTTGGAGAAATTCTCTACTAATTATTAAATTAATTTTTGAATATTTCATGTATGAAAATTTCTAGAAGAAATGATTTTTTTCCATAAGAGATTGGAACCATTCTCATGAATAACGTTCCAATTTCTCATAGAAAACATTATTTCTTATAGAAATTTTCATACGTGTTGAGGGTTTCATTTCAAGCAAGATGTTGATGCTCAACAGTCAAACGGATCAAATTTCAATGATTTTGATTTAGGTAGATATTGCATTTGATGAAGCGCAAGATACCACGAAGAAGAATTGTCAGCATCACCAGCACTAAACCGATGCGGTAATTCATTAACGGCATTCCAACAAGGTCTTTCGGTTGTATGAATATTAGATACTTCAGAATGAACATCATCAGTGATTTCGTCTTGAGTGGATGATCTTGTTGGAGTGAGCACATGTTGTGAAAGAGGTGCGTAAGGTGGTGGCGATGGAGAAGAGGGGGACGGAGTTGTAAATGAGTTGTGATGGCAATTTCGATGCTCCGGATCGAATCCAAGGATTTGTAAAACTTTTTGCGTGTTCTCTCTTACCCACTGATGTAGTAAGTCATTTGGCCAATCTGTTTGGGTGCTAATGTCCATTAAACGGGTGGGAGATTCCCAACACAGACCGTCTGGTAAATGGGATGAACTTCTTGCAAGTAAACGGTCATCCGATTTGGGGTGGGGAGGTGGCATAGGTAAGTTCGGATTGCTCTGAGGAGAATGCACTAGAATTTGGAGGGCTTGAATTGCATTTCTCATCTGTAAGGATCAAATAAAATGTATGAACTAAAAAGCGAGGATTTCTTTAAGGATTAAACACTCTTCACACATAGATCTTCGATGGGATTGAGGCTTTCTCTAACATTAATACCAACCTCATAACTAAGTGTCACAAGGTCTTGGTGGACGGCAGATCTTTGTGATAATTCTTGTTGCCTATCTACATTTTCCTGATTATTATCATCTGATAATTCATAGCATAATGTTTGCGCGCGAGTACGTGATCCAAGGCGTTCTCTTCTACTATCTCGATTCTCAGACCTATGTTAGAGATAATGAGGAACACAATAACTAAAAATTCTTTCTGATATCACCAATTTAAGTCCATAAAGAATTGTTTTCAATAAATTTACCTGTACTTTACATGGTTAGGACTCATGATCTGAATTGGTGATCGATTTGCCGGAGAAAATGGAGAAATTTCATTCTCATCTGGAATATTTTCATCATCTTCACTTATCGATGGAAGAGTCTGAGATTGAATTCCATTCATATCCGGTTCTTCCTATACGGAATGTCGTAAAATTTATTATTATTCTTAGAAGGTACTAAAATAATTGTCTCTCATTATTATAAATTTCGTATGAATATTACTTATTCTATTACCTCAGCTTCATAGCCCTCTCTCAAATTATACGTAAGATCGTGAACAATGTCATGAGCGAATTGTTGCTGGTACTCTGGATAGAGCCTTAATACATCAACAAGGCCCTGTACATTTATCGACTTTAAGTAACAATAAGTCAAGGCTTTAACATCACAACTTGATTTGACTATAACATCACCACCACCAAAACCAGTCCCATTATTGCTATGTTGTAGATGCACACCTATATCACATCCTACGAGGTCACCTTTCCCTATTTCCCAGAGTTTTTTGAAAAATATCTCTTTCTCTCTCTTACTAATTAAATTCACTTTCGAAAATTCTCAAATCATGTTTACATACCTAATATAGCTACTACCATATCATTATGCTCAACTTCCATAGATCCATTACATAGGTAATATATGTATGAAAGGGCGTCCCCCTTGCGTATCAAAAACTCTTCTGGCGCACAGAAATTGCTTCGTATATGATGGGAAAGTAATTTTAGACATCCCTGGGATGCTGCCTCGAATAAAGGTAAACATAAAATTTCTCTATGTAAATGCATACATACGTCACCACGTAGTTCTTCAGGAAATTCTTTCAAGGTCTGATGACAGGTATAAAAAAATGTAAAAATATATTATCATGATTTTCATATGAACTTTGTAATATAAGAAAAAATGGTGATATTCGTTATATTCGATCATTATAAGTATTATCAAATCTCTAGTTAAAGATTTCTGGTTATTTTTGTTGAATTAATGTGAAACAAAAATTAATCTTATAAATCGAAAAAATTGAAAATTCTGCGATACATTATATTGGAATTACCTCATGAATATCAATACCATGGTTTAAGGACCACGTTGTTTGGAAATAATCTTGCATCCTTTGTTTTAATTTTTCTGGTATCTGATGCAAAGTTACAAAATCCTTCAGGTCTCTCCATTTCGTGTGATAGAGGGATCTTCTTGAATACATACGCTGAATTATTGCAGTTACATTTCCAAACACTAAAGCGTGCATTAGAGCTGATAAAAATAGAAACAGAAAAGGGGAAGGGAAAAATCATAAATAAATGAAAAATCAGTTAGATAAAACCATTCTATATTCAACATGTATAGATTCGACGATCATGAGAGATGGTTTTTCATTTTTTTTCCTTATACTTTATATATAATATATACCTCCTACAAGCATCGTACAAATTGAAAATATTTTTTCGTATGTGGTGTTGGCCGATACGTTTCCAAATCCTACCGATGTTAAGCTGCTGCATGTGAAATACAGGGCTGTTACATAGCTATCCGCGTGTGTTACATTCCGTACCGGGATACGAAGACGTTCTGCTAATGTATGGATCCATCCTAACACATAATCGAATGATGATTTTATATACAAATTTTTTTTTTCATTCTTTCCATATTACTCTAAAATTGGAAATTCCCTAAATCATTCGATAGTTCAGCTTTCATTGATAGCTTCAAAGAGTCAGTGTAACTTAACGTCTAATTGATACACATGACGGAAACTCACCTAAATTCCACTCTTTATCATTCCTCAATCGCTCTTTTTCCGCAATGACAAACCATATACACGCGAGCCAATGCGCTACTAATGTGAAAGACAACATCAAAAGTGTTAATATCATCGCACTGTACTGAGAATATCGATCCATTTTTTGGAGCAAACGTGCCAATCGAAGAAGTCTCGTCAATTTTATTAGATGAATATGACTATGGCCTGATTCCTATGATACAAAAGTGAAATCTATATTATGCATCAAGATAAGTAGTAGAATCTGATGTATTAGTTTATTCTTAGAATCAATTTACATAATTAGTAATGAGTGTACTCACCTCTCCGCTGTAAACATCAGATGCATAGAGGACATCGAAAGGTAAAGCAGCAACCAGGTCAACGAAGAACCATCCTTTCAAATAATTAACTGCAATTTTTCTCCCATTAATTACCAATTTTCCCTTTCTACTCACATAAGTTGTGCGAAAATTCAGTACAATATCTGCAAAATAATCCAATAAAATGAATATTCAAACGTTAAAGTTGTTCAGCATACTAAATTAAAGGTCACAATCAATGTTATAAAAGTAGGTACTTATTGATGAATTATATAATGCTTCGAATAAATAGAATCTCAGAGTCTATTAATCAAATTATCGCTGAGAACTATTATAATGAATAAAGAATGAACATTCTGCACATGACTTTTCTGAGTGCAAACGTATTCATTAGTCTTGGTAAAGTTTTGTATTCTATTAGATTAAATATGGGACAGGGCGGGGCAAAATGGATCCCCGTGATAAAATGGACCTCTTGATTTTTAAAACAAGTGAGTCTATATCATTGTGTGGGGAATCATGTTGTTTGTCGATGAAGTTATTTGAGGAAGTATAGAGCAGCTTGAGAATATTAAGGTAAATGGGAACCATATTGACAGATAGAAATATTAATTCTTAGTTTCTGTGAATTTTCATGATTTTCTGAATCAATACGCGGAAGAGAATAGTGACTGTTATTTAATAATGCAGTAAAATCCGGGGTAAAAAATGTCTGTTCCGTTGAATTATGTCCTTCGGTTTGACAGCCACTAGTGAAAAGTGGTGCGACTGCTGGAATCGTTTTCGATTTGGAGTTAGTTTTTGAAATACATTTTGGACTCGGAAAGAGATTGAGAAACTCTCAGATTCTTTTTCGAAAATGTAGAGCAATGGAAAATTATTAAATTGATACTAAATATATGATGATTGTTATTAGAATTATTTAAAAAATTATAGGTACATCTCGTGGAGAAAAGGAGTTAGATATATTTTTTCTCATCAGGGAATGAGCCGGATTCCCCATACAAATGGAGTAAAATGATCATCTATTCCTTGATTTGTAGTGGTAATTTATTTTACTCATTCTGGATTCAATGGATCAAGTCGGAGGTCAATTTGGTAGAAAATTAGAGCCAGTTGTCTTCTTTTTTTCCAAATATTCTGGGTTTTAACGATCGTAGCGCGAAAATTTGGAAATAATTAGAAATTCTACAAAATCACTTCAGAACTAGGCAAATAGATGATAATAGATAGATATTCGTCAAATACTGAAAGATTTTGCGAACGGGAATAATTAGGCTTTTAATTTTTGAAAAAAGCGATCGAATTCCGAAGAAAATTCCAGCACCCAATTCTCTCATATTTTCGATTGAGAATTCCCTTAGTTTTTTAATGAAATTAATTGTGAAGAATATCATCTCATATACTCGGCTTTCTAAGCGATTGTTATGGTATAGAAAATTCCAATTCTAAGGGAAATTACATGTGTCTGTTTTACCGCTCATCCTCATTTCACATCATTTTTCATTACTTGGTTGCTACACAGTCCATTTCACCCCGGGGGTCCATTTTGGCTCACCGTGCCTTAGTCAAAAAAATATTTTTACTCGTTTCCTTCCTATTTAAATTTGGATAGTGAAAGAATTTTGCCATACCAAATATGAAAAGTACTTCAACAATGACATCGCTGATCATGAAGGGTCTATCAATATTGACGAAACTTGCATTGTAAGGTACTATAACAGCGACGTAGAAAGTAGCTACGAGTATTAACCAGTCCCAACAAGATTTGAATCCTCCATAATGGCTGAGAATAAGGGACGATCTCTCAGCAGCTGAAGTTTTGTACTCAGGTAATGGTGCAGCAGGTGAATGTAGTAATTGCTACAATCACACAAATCTCACTCAGAAAGATATCGCTCATACTCAAAGATTTTCCATACCATAAATGTCTTCCTCTTCCCAAACATGTTACTGGTAAAGGCAAGGAAAGGTAAATATTGAAATCGGATAAGCAGTTTTTGAATGATTAAAAAAAAGAAGAAGCAAGGAGGAAGTACAGCGAAACTGGCAATTACATGAGTAGATACAATTTTTTTACATTTACGCATGTAACATGTAGGGTTGACAATCTGATTCAATTTGAATCTACTCTACCTTATTATAATGACCGGATAATGTATATAAAACAGCGCGACTTCGTCTTCGGCCATAATTAGCTTTTGGTATCTCTGGGTCAACTTCGCTATTTGCATCTAGAAAATTTAAACTTATCTACAATTCATGCTATTCTAAAAAATTTATTTTTGAAAATATCACCATTCGCAATCTGAAATGTCTTGAAATGATTTAGTTTAAATTCTGCTCAAAATTACTAACCGATCGTTATGAGTGCTTTTTTATTGAAAACAAAACTGACTGAATAAATACACACCCTCATTGTCACACAATTCTCGAAGGAGTAGCGTTTTTGTATCCGTAATATCCTTGTGAGATGCAAGAAATAAGACGACGTCGCCTTTTTCATTTTTTATCGGAACAATGTCAAGTAAGCAGTTGAATGGTGTACCTGAAACCAGGAATTGTAATTTTCTTCCTTCAAAGGCCATAGGGATATAAGCATACCGAATTTGCCCCCGAGAGATGATTTGATGATACTTAAAGGATATGTAGGTACTAATGAAATAATGAGATCCTGGAAGTTTCAGATCCCTAACTCCATTGGTTATTGAGCAGAAGCCAAATATCCAAAAAACCGACAAATAAAATTCCTCAGGATTGACTGAACCGATTGATCTAAATTTTTAATATGTTTTGAGGACTCACAACAGCTACTACAGACACTAAATATGAGCTATATCGGTTCAAAAAATCCTTGAAAAAAAAATATTTTTGCTTTGATTTCAATTTTTGACCATGATGCATTTTCCGTACAATTATGGAAATATTTTTCTTTTGAACCTCATTGATTCCTCTATAATACTATATGGTTTTTAAATTTTCAAAAAAGGTACGCCATAATGATAAAAATTAAAAACAACTTTTTGACCAAAATAATGTACTTATTCATAAGTGTTAAACTTTTATTTCATTATTTGAACGTATATACATAACATTGTTCAGTTATTGAATTTTCACCATCTTGTATTTTTTCTGGCCTGGTATGTTTAATCAGAATTTTATGCTCAAAATAAAAAAATTCTCTGAGTGCATTTTTAAGAAGTAGTAAGATTCTTTGTAGTCGCAATTTTTCGCGTAAAATTACCATTTATATATTTTTATTAACCTGAGGCATAGATAAAACCAGAAATGATTCATTTTGCGTTACTATTGAGAATTTATTGCAACCAAAATTGTACATTTAAAGATGAAAAATTGTCAGTAGCGTGCATTTTGTAATAATTATTCCACGGCACCTATTCCCTATGTTATTATAATATTTTACCGTATATTTATCATCCATTTCCAAGCTTTCCATGAATGTAAATTGTGATATTTATAAATTGAATGAAAATGATAGAAGGATAAAATAGAATTCGGATTTGTTTGCAAACTCAGATTTTTTCGGAAGGAAATTTTTCTTGTCCTTCATTAATTCGATAATTTTTCGACATATCTCTGCTCAATAAAAATATATGAATGATCGACTTTTATAACAAAAAGTTATCCGCAAAAATATTTGTTAAAACAACTATGTCATTGATATTTAACCGTTGTGATTTTTGAATTTGGCAGAAAAATTGTTGTTGATTTGAAAGTTAAACATTATTGTTTCTGACAAATGAAAATTTATTGATATACGTTCAAATAATAAAATAAAAGCTTAAAACATGTGAATAAATACTTTATTTTGGTCAAAATGTTGTTTCCATTTCTCATGACTATGACGTACCTTTTTTAAAAATTCCAAAACCATACAGTATTCTAGAGAAATGAATCAGGTTTGAAAAAATAGTTGTATAATTGTACGAAAATTGAATCACGGTCAGAAATTTAGATTAAAACGAAAACAATTTTTTTCCTCAAGAACCTTATGAACTGATATAGCTCACAATTTTTTTTCTAAGAGCTATTATGAGTCCTCAGAACATATTGAAAATTTAGATCATTCGGTCTTGTCAATCCTGAGAAAAAATTTTTTTCCTGTTTCTTGGATACTCTGCTTTTTCTCGAAAACCACAACAGTTTTCACTTTTCTTTTTTTGATTACTAAAAAATTCACAACTGAAATTCCATGAAATTTTGCTTATCCATTGTTATTGAACCAAACAATACAAATATCGAGAATTTTATGCGATGTTATCGTTTTAATAGAGTGAGGGGTAAGGTCTAGAATTCTGGTCATAAGCATGTATGTTAAATCACGAAATTCAATAATTAATTACTCGGAATTGGTTAAGTGAATTTCCCTCAAATTTTGGAATCAACTCTAGAATGTATTGAAGAATATTCCCCGAAATTTTCAATACGATCTGATCGGATTCATTTCTTCTGACGTTCCTCCTTAAGATGCTATTACGATTCTACTACATTATGGGCCAACAAAAGAGGAACAGCTGAACAGTTCTTATCCGCATTGTTGAATAGATATTACTTCCTTATAAGAAATTTAGGCGATGGTAAATGTTTTATGAATACCATTTGCACAATATTTTAAGTTCCTGTCCATACCATCTTTCTTATAGAAGACAATCTTCAATTTCAATTCACTCTTGCTTTCAAGGCTCTTCCATATCATCGCTTTATTCTCCTCCGTTGTTTCAGGGCCATATAGGAATTTACACGCACATCCCTTTTGCATTATTTGTGCCCGGGGATAATTCGTTAACTCGCAGAAGCCATCAGAACAGTATACGATTGGATATGTTGATTGTACTTGGGCATTTCCCAGGACAAAATTGCTATCTGAAAATAATCAACACATCGAAGATTCTTAGACTATGAATAAAAAACTATATATCGTCACAACCCGAGTAAAATTTTTTCATATATGAACATAAATGGTACAGATATGAAACATGTATGGACATATGTGATCATATATTTCTGTGAAAATCGGACATGTATAGGCATAAATGAGACATATACGTACATACATGAAACTTATATGAGACATATATGGACATATATATACATATGTGATCATGTCTTCCGGTAAAAAAAACGAATATGTATGAGCATATATGAGACATATATGTACCTACATGAAATATACATGCACTTATATGGGCATATATGAGACCTGCATGGACATATGTGATCTTATGGTCCTGTGAAAACCGAGCAGGTATGCGCATATATGAGCATATATGAGCCATGTATGAAGGTATGTGATCGTATATGCCTGCGAAAACTGAGCAGGTATGGGCATATATGAGACATATGTGACACATATATAACCATATATGGACAAACCTCTCCAAGGAAGAAAGTCAATATGCTCGGCAACGGACATTAGTGCGAGAATGATTAGAATTTGAGTGATGAAATGAGTTCGCATCATATTATCATATATGTTCATATTATGATATTTGTTCGTATATCAAATATGAACATGTATTGTCATATATGTCCATAGATGTTCAGATACGTAAATTTACGGCCAATTTCCATATATGATCATCTATGAGCATGTATGATGAATTTTAACCCGGGAAGGAGTAGAAAACAGTTTCAGGCCTTCGCGTGTCTAGCAGGACGAGCCACTTCTACGCTCGCGAAGTAAATGTTGACGTCTAATGGCGAAGAAAATGTTATTTGCCACTAAATAATCTCCTTTAGTATAGAATATATGTTGTTTGAATGCTGGATTAATATGTGGCACGTAATACTTCAATACAATGTCTAATGTACCTACTAATTTAAATTTACCTCATAAGGTAAATCTAAAAGAGCTGAAAGGACTGAAATTATAGTTCAAATACTCGGTACGTGACAGATGTTTACACCGCGTGTAATTATAATCTGCCTGGTAACTATATAGATTCCAGGATATAATGACCTCGTGGACTAATCACGTATGATGGTTGGATGGATTTACCAGAGACCTTTTTACCCATTATTTACCCTCATGCATATCGACTATTCACATTGATTTTCTCTCGGCATTGAAAGAAAATCATTGGATTTTTCAATGCCGAGATTTTTAAACTTATGATATCAGACTTATCGGTTTCGAAATTCTATGATGCACGCTACTATAATATAACATAATTCAACACTTTTTGGCAAAAGAGTATAAAATATAATTTTCTAGCAAACTTCTGCTGTTCCAAACAACAACATGTCATACGGAAAGATAACCATAAGAAGTTTAAACTTCTTTTTTCTTTTGCAAAATACTTATGATCTAGTGGAGAAATTTTTTTTCTAAAATACTCATTCCACTGTAAAAAAAAAAATCGTAGAAAATAACGAGAGAATATTATTACTTTTATGAAGATTCTTCCTGTCTCCGACCAAATAAATTCTCATAATAACAATGGAAAAAGGACTTTTTTGGTCTCTGCTTTAGAAAAATTTTAGTACAGGTTTAGGCTGCACAGAATGATTTCCAATGCGTTTTCCGCCTGTGATAACATTCTCATCAGAATCATTTCGTCTCCTAAGAGTCAAAGTCGCGTAAGTGATGTGATTTCATTGTTCCCTCTTCTTTTACTATCGAATGAAGAACGGAAAGGAAAAAAATATCGTGTTCAAGCATCTGAGATATAAAGCCCCGGGCATAGTAAACTACGTGGTCATCATCCATGTTGATATCGAGTTGATCCGATTTCCCGTCTGATCGATGAACATTCCATGGTAGAGTGTACTGGAATAAGTTCTAATTCATATATTACGATTCTTCTTTATCAAAATCCTCCTTTCTGAAGACTTTAAAAGTTTTGCCATAAAGAAAAAGTCTGTCAATTGAGTTACTATTTCTTCAAAAGTGAAAAATAGACAAAGTTCAAGTTTGAAAGTCAATCTCCTGAAAATATGAAAAGAAATCGAATTCAAGTATTTTCGATTCCTGAGAGGTCAACTTCCTCCTATAACATAAACATGGAGAGAAGACAAAAGAAAAGGAAAATCTATGAAAATAGTTTGAAATTACCTCAATAAGCAAAAATGAGATACTCACGTGTTCCATCGAATCTTGTTGCGATAGTGTCCAAGAAAGTATTTTGAGGGGCTAGTAGACCCTTCCTAGCCGGCATTGGACCTGTCTTAACCAAGGCTTTATTTGCCCGGTCCTGCACAAATTATGTAATATCAAGAGTAAGAATCCATATCTTTGAAAAATGTCTCAATGATATTACCAATCGTAGATTTTTTATTCCGATAAGTTGGTCGCTTCCGGAGTTGATTATTTCTTCATTTGTATTAGTATTAAAATTATTCCCTCTAAATTCACGAGTTTAGACAATTTCCATTCAACATATAGGTATATTTGGAGGCTGCCTTCTCTCTTTTTTCTTATCAACTTAATATTACCGGAGGTGAAATGTTCACAAGTGTAAAGCAAATATACGATCGATCAAAGAGTCATATAAAGAAATGTTTTATTGCCCATTTTGTTCGTCATCCGGAAAATAGTTCCATACTTTTATGATATTGAGATTAATTGTGGAAAAAAACAAATATTCTTCATTTCGGCATGGCTATTGGCATAGAAAGTAATATTAACACCCCTTCAAAGTGGAGTTCTTTTGAACAAGGAACACACCAATTTTTGATAAAATAAAAATCACTCGCCATACCGTAGGGATAGCCAGGGGAGTCTTGAAATTATTCCCTGCACAAATAGCCAATCCGTTTAATAAATTAATTTTTCCCCAAAATTTCCGAATTTACAGTTATAGTGGTCTCTAAAGTATGACATTTTTGAGTAGGAAAGAACGTACTCACCCTAGAATAGATTTTTTTTTTTCAGCATCTCTGTTTATTCATTGAGGTAATAGGAAATTATTAAAGAATATGAAAATAATTCTCATTTTTGTCAAGTTCTGTGATCAAATCGTGGACACTTTCTCATGTTTTTTCATCACAAAATTAGTCTCTCATTATTCATATAACTTCACCTGCGATAAAATAAGGTTACTCTCTTCTTTGAAAATTGTAAGGAAAGAGTCGTACTTCGGAAATTTGAAAATGAAAATAAAATGAACACGTTTATTGTTTGGCGGCAATAGTATAACTGAAACGTAACATTGCAGGAGAAGCTCTCAAATAAGGGCTTCTAAGTTAAGATGAGACATCCTTCTGTATTCCCGTACTCACTATAATGATAGCCCGGGCACTGTGTTCTGCTTGGCAGACTTGCGCCCATTCAGTCAAGCGCAACATGTGGGAAAAGTGTACTGAGTATGGACTATCCAGCTCATACTAACTTAGAGGGATAAGAACAGAGGTGAAGACGAAAACGCATGCGCTACACTTTTTCAGAGTAGGTACATGCACAAGCATTAGTTACTACCGCAACCACAGCTTTTTCTCGTTTTTGGTCAGATTTGTGTAACATGTCGTCACCTTAGAGTAAAAGACGCATAAGTGCTGCGTATAAACATGTTTACGCTAGTTTGACTTTAAGGTAACGATATATAACAGCTTGGCTACATCGCGGTTTTTTATAGTACGTGCTGTTATAACATTTCTATTCATTTTGTCGTATTTTTCTCCATTCTCGCATCATTTTTTCAGTACACGCGTGGCGAAAGAGTCACATGTTACATTCTCATGAAACTAGAACATTTCGTAAAATGATAGAACTTTTGTGTCATCCTACTTATTTATAGCCCTATTCAAAGTCTCTTCTTAAGGAGTGAAGGAACCTAGTGCATTTTCTCGGTCTTGAAACCAATTGTTTATTTATAATCATCTATTTTTTCGAACACTAAGAGTTACAGGCTATGTGTAATGTCATAACGCAACAACTCCACTTTCTTTTTTTTCAGAACAATTGAGAATTATAAATAAATATTAGTTTTAAGGAGTGTATGGAAATCTCAGGAAACTTCGTGCAAAGTTTCTCCATCTTCGAACCCCCGGGAAGGGTGGAAAAAAATTCAATACCCCTTAAAAAATCAGTTTTTCGGGAATAACTCAAAAACGGTGAAAAGTACCGGAAGAAATATCAAATGAAAGTTGTAGAGCTTTTAATTTCACACGAAAAGTTATTAACATCCTTCATCCTTATCTCTCATAGTTTGGCTGTTATGGCCACCCAACCCCTTCAAGATCTCCAAAAATCGATGAACGTCGAAAGATCTATATCGTTGCCTTAGAGTCAAACCCGCGTAAAAGCTATGCTTATACACAGCACTTACGCGACGAGTTTACTGGTCAAGATTTGAAGGAGTCCCCCTTTCCAAAATCTAAAAAAATCACTTTTTTGGGAACATCTCAGGTTCGATTGGTCGTAGCGTAAAAACTCAAAAACCAGCTGAAAGGTGAGCTCATTTGCCATCGCTTTACGTAGTTCAAATTTTTCTAAATCGATTTTTCAAGTATATATAAAGCGAAAACTGATTTTCACAGAATGACCTATAAAAAATTGAAAAATCGATTTTAAAAAAATCGACCTACGTAAATCGATGGGAAATGAGCTCACCTTCCAGCTGGTATTTGAGATTTTGCGCTACGACCGATAGAACCGGAGATATTCCCAAAAAAGTGAATTTTTTCCATTCTCGGAAGGGGGACCCCTTCAAGTCTTCACCGAAAACTGGAATTTTCAAGGAAATGAAAAAAATTAATTTTGACACATGTATTTTCACCAAAATTTCCTCGGCTTTCTAATGGAATCATCAGAAAATCTCTATCTCGAACCGTTCAATTCGAGTGTCCATTTTACCCCACCTTCCCCT
>JABSMS010070801.1:0-19963 GCA_018902275.1 Aleiodes sp. PSUC_FEM 10030003
GTTAATGTAAAAATATTTTTTTTTTATAATCATCACAACACTTCTAAAGTTTTTATCATTTTTAGCAATTCACCGTCATCAGCTGTGTTATCCACACATCTATCCACACATTGGTCCCTACGTTACCTACACCTCCACACCTCTATCTACACATTGTATCTTGAGTTAACAACCCTGATTACGGCTCCAATGTTGGGCCACTTTTTACCACCAATGGATTCTACATAAATTTGTAAAAAAAAATTATTTAAAAATCTGAAATTTTCTGGTTGACGGTAGATCTGATAATTAATAATTGAAGATAAAAAAAAGGTCCGTCCCAAAATAAAAAAAAATGTGGTACCTTTTACCGCCATTTGACCACCAACTATTTGCAATCAGAGTAATTGCAATATACCCCTTTTCCCTGCTAACTATTGGGTACCGAAAAATTCAGCCTAAACTATTCAGAGGAAGACCGGCAACACTCACAATTGGTTAGTCTCCTTATCACCACTTTTTTTTGCCGAAGTAACTCCCCTACTCTCCACAAGTTAATCAGAAAAACAGATGGCACAGTGAAAATCACGAATTTGTCTGTCTGAAAGACAAATTTCTTCGAACAAAAGTGTTGAAATATAGAAGTTAAAAGTGGTGCAGTGTTACTCCTACATCTTGGATTGAGAGTGGGCGTCGAATGAATTTTTCTTCACATCTATCCTCCTACTTAATAATTGAGGGATAATCTTCAACTAATTTGATAAATGTCTTATTGATAAATTTGTATCTAGAATGTGAGGCAAATTCTGTGAAGAGCGATATCAGAGTTTAGCTGGAGGCCTTACAAGTTAAAGAGGACCGTCGGGCAATCTGTTAAATTTTTCAATTATTATTTTTTTGTTGAGACCGTTATTTCAAGAATACAATTGTTAAAATGGCACTGCGAAAAGTTAAGGGTAACTTTGAGCGTATGTTCGATAAGAATCTGACTGATTTAGTGCGTGGAATAAGGAACAACAAGAATAATGAGGTAATCATTCAAGGTGTTATATGAATATTAAGTCGCATTTAACCTTATTTCGTTTAGTTTTCTCATTCTTTACATGTATTGTGAATTTTTACAGGCGAAGTACATTGCACAGTGTATTGAAGAAATTAAGCAGGAACTAAGACAGGACAATGTAGCTGTCAAAGCTAATGCCGTTGCCAAACTCACTTACGTACGTATTATGGTTGTTTTTTCTTTTCATTCACGAAAATTTAAAGAAAATTAATTCCGTGATTTCCCTCTTTCGACAGCTCCAAATGCTTGGCTATGACATCAGCTGGGCCGGATTCAACATCATCGAAGTTATGTCATCTGGAAAATTCACGTACAAGAGAATTGGATATCTTTCGGCCAGTCAGAGTTTTCATATGGACACTGAGGTAAGAGGATTTTAGAGTTAACTGAATATTACTTATGGAACATTTTTTTCGGCAACACAATTCCATTCTATCAAAGAACGAGGAATTTTAATTTTATGTCCTATAATGAAGAAAACGAAAACTTTATTGTAGAAGGTGTTTCGTTTAATGATATCTTGGAGGAATTAGAGTGAAATTGAATTGAAGTAGTGTATCGTAATTTGCAATTTTTTTTAGAGCTTTCATATTTACTTCAAGTATTTGATCTAAATTACGTGTTCAAGGAACAAATCATGAGAATCAATCCCATTAATTAATTTATTTTCCTTTACGTGAATTCAGTAATCGAGTGAAACTAATATATGCAAAAAGATAATAAGGAAAAAATACCCCGATACCTCATCCCAGTGAAGGGATTTCTATGATTTTTTCAGCAGCTCTAGTTTTTCTCAACAAAAAAAAATTACTACGAAAATACACCTACCTTCTTCAAACTTTTGGATGTTCTATTAAATCCAACTCAATGTCATTAACGGACTTATCAAATATCCCGAAAACTATGAAAAGTAGATGCACTTTTGTAATAACTTTTTTTTCAAAAAAAGAGGTTACTATAAAATGTTTCTACCTCTCTTACATTTCAAGATATTCCAAGAAAAGACAGATCATCATAAAGTAAATATGGCATCCCATCTTTTCACATCATTATGAAATTTAATGATTGTATTGCAATTATTACAGCTTCTTATGCTCACAACAAATATGATCAGAAAAGACCTCAATAGTCAAAGTCAATACGATGCTGGCCTAGCTCTCAGTGGATTGTCCTGCTTTATAAGTCCAGATTTAGCTAAGGATCTGGTAAATGACATCATGACACTATTGACAAGTACAAAGCCGTATTTGAGAAAAAAGGCAGTGTTGATGATGTATAAAGTGTTCCTACGTTTTCCCGAGGCCCTCAGACCTGCATTCCCCAGGCTCAAAGAAAAACTTGAGGATCCTGACAGTGGTGTGCAATCAGCTGCTGTCAATGTTGTCTGCGAATTAGCCAGGAAGAATCCAAAAAATTATCTCAGCTTAGCACCAATTTTTTTCAAACTCATGACAACATCAACAAATAATTGGATGCTAATTAAAATCATAAAATTGGTAAGTTTCTGAAAATATCCACATATTTTTATGATAATCATGATAATTTGGTAACTTCCAACATTGGATTAATTTTTCGGTGAATAATTCCGAAAAAAATAGAAAATTCAGATTTTCCTTATATTTTTTATCAGTTTGCAACAATTACATTGATCGAGCCAAAATTGGGCAGGCAATTGACACAACCACTGATTGATCTCATATCCAGGTTGAAATTTCAACTCTGCTGATAGAAATAAATTTTTGAAACGTTATTAAGTTGTGGAGCGGAAAAAAGACGATGCGTCTATTTTTTTTTTTTGGAATATCTCAAAATCTATGGAAGGTTGAGTAATTTCCTCAACTTTCTGGCAGTTAAACTTTTCCCGAAGAACAAGTTTCTCTCAATCATTCCTCATCTCTTTTTCCGCTCCATTACTGAATTAAGCTAAAGTAATAAGAGAAAATTAATATTTCAATTCATAAAACTAAGTAGCAAATGAAATGATAATTTTTTGTTGATTATTTTTTCAAACTGATTTTGTAGCATTGTTAATTTTCTCTTCTTATTGAATCACAAATTGTCCTTCTGCTTTGTGATTATCCTATTAATTGATACTTTCGGCTTTTACCTTGTCTTACTCCGTAGTGCTAAACTTAACTCTTTTTTTTACAAAAAAAAAAAATCCAGTTTGGCGCATTGACACCTTTAGAACCTAGGCTTGGGAAAAAACTCATAGAACCATTGACAAATTTAATTCACAGGTAATTGAATACTTTAATGAAATTTTTCTTTCGGCCATCATTCATGAATTGGAAATGATGATGATCAGCCATTATGGTCACTCCATAATGTCTAATTATCATCATTCTCAACCGATTACTTTTCGTTTCACTCAAATTTGCATCCAAAGTAATGCTCCTGTAATTCAGATTTGAGAAACAAATGTTGATTCATGGATTCCTTACAATAATATTTTATTGCAGTACATCAGCAATGTCTCTCCTCTACGAGTGTATAAACACAGTAATTGCTGTGTTAATTTCCATATCCTCAGGAATGCCAAATCACTCAGATTCAATTCAACTCTGTGTTCAAAAGCTTCGTATTCTCATTGAAGATTCCGATCAGAACTTGAAATATCTTGGTCTTCTGGCGATGTCAAAAATTCTAAAAACCCATCCAAAAAGCGTTCAAGCCCATAAGGATTTAATAATGCAGTGTCTAGATGACAAAGACGAGAGTATTCGTCTACGTGCCCTGGACCTCCTATACGGAATGGTCTCCAAGAAAAATCTCATGGAAATTGTTCGAAAGTTGATGGTACACATGGATAAAGCTGAGGGAACAACATACAGAGATGAATTATTATCAAAAATAATTCAAATTTGTTCGCAAAATAATTATCAGTTCATAACTTACTTTGAATGGTATATATCGGTTCTCGTTGATTTAACAAGAATGGAGGGTACCAAACATGGACAACTAGTTGCAACCCAATTATTAGATGTTGCAATTAGAGTGCAGGCAATAAGAAAATGTGCAGTTCAACAGTGTGCCTTACTTCTTGAAAATGCTCATCTTTTAACTGGTACACCACGAGCAACAATGTGCGAAGTCTTATATGCAGCAGCATGGATATGTGGCGAGTTTTCATCGGAGCTTGATGACCCAATAGCAACATTAGAATCAATGTTGAAATCTCAAGCATCAAGTCTTCCTGGACACATACAGGCAGTTTATGTACACAATATACTCAAATTAGCAGCCATGACATTGAATAAAGCCCAGAAAGATGGTGATCAGGATAAAATCGATCAAATATTTGCCCTCAAAGACGGAATGTCTGAATTCATTTGTTCTGGTGATCTTGAGGTTCAGGAAAGAGCAACAGCTGTTTTAGTACTATTTGATTATTTGAAGGAGAATCCATCCTTAATTGATGAACTGGCTGGTACATTTGAAGGAGAATTGAATCCAGTTGCTCCAAAAGCACAAAGGAAAGTGCCGATACCTGAGGGACTTGATCTAGATTCTTGGATCAATGATCCACCATCAGAGAGTTCTGATAATGAAGATTTAGATATGAATGATATTTTTGTCAGGGGTGAAAGGAATGGTGATTATGGTGAAAAAAAGAATATAGAATTAACAACTGAGGAACTACAAAAGAGGAGGGACATTAGAAAAATTGAGCAGGAAAATAATCCTCATTATTTGAAAGGTAATTCAAGTCCGAAAAATTCAAATTATCAGAATGATAAGACTGATGATTATGATCACATTCCAATAGCTGAGCTTGATATACCAGTTTCTTTGAGAGTCGATTCATTTAATTCAAAATTTACGTCGAATGATAAGCGAAAAAAATCTGGTAAAAAGAAGAAATCAAAGAAACATGAGAAAGATAAAGAAAGTACTGATGATGAACATGATGATGGTTACCCAACTCATTTTGTTAATACCGGAATTGGTGAACTTCCATCTGGTGCTGAATTGAGTGACAATGATGATAATAATATTGCTGATGTGAATGACCCACACAGAGCACTAAATATTGATCTAGATATTCCACTGAGGGAGGATGAGAGGTTACCAGTTTTAGAGCATCGTCCAGAACCCAAGGAAGCGAATAATCTTATTGGAAAAACCGAGAAAAAGGGTAAAATATCTAAGAAAACTAAGAAAAAGGGTAAAATTGCTAAAAGAGAGATTAATGATTCAGATAATCAAAATAAAATTGATCTGTGGCTTGGTAATGATATAATTCATGACAAAGAAAATTCAACATGTGTTAATGTTGAGGCGGCTGAAGAGATGAAAAAGATTAAGAAAAAAGGAAAAGTTAAAAAGAAGGAGGATGGAAAGAGGAGGAAAAAGAAAGGTAAAGACAAATTGAATATTTCTGGTTACGAGGAAACTGCGGGTATTTCTACGCCATCCAAGGAAATTCTGCCAGGACCTGGTGATAATTTTGATGAAATCAATGAAGAAACCGTCAATGATATTTATCAACTACCAAGCGGTCACGAAGAGTTTGCTAAAAATGAAACCGTAAAAATGTTGGTTGAACTTAAGCAATTATCACACGAGAATGCAAAGATAATAGCCTCTATTCTATTAGTCAATTGTGGGAAGAAAGTTATCAAAGATTTGGATCTCGAATTATCAGATTCATTGACATTGAAACTTATTAGAAATGTTGGTGAAGTGACTGGCATAAAGTTAAAAGTGAAGCTGGCACCGCAAGCTAGTACAGAAGTACATCTTCCAATTTTGGTTTTTGATGATACATTTGCACAAAAGTTAAGAGGAACTTTGAGTTATTTTGTTGAGAACACACTGGGAATGGTCCAAGAGAAATTAGACTTTGTCCTTAAATTTACATGCTGCGACTTCATGGTTGGTGGTTTACCACACAGTGAAATTTTAACTGAATTATTGAGTGGTGATCAACTCCAATACAAGACTAAAAACAGAGTGGAGATGAGTAGAGAATTCGGACAAATATTGGAGATAATTTGCCAGAGATGTAGACTAACACTTGTTGAACAGATTGATGATGTTGCTTCGTTATATGGTCACTCACTAAAGGGCCATCACGTGTGCCTTTTAGTCAAGAAGGTAAATGGAACTATGTCAATAATATTTTCATTTTCGATATTTAAATGGAAAAAAATATCTTCATGCCTGAATTTCCTTCATTTTTCTACTTTCAGAAATCATCAGATAGGTCTTTGTGGCTCTCGATCGAAGGGAAAGGAGACAATAATTCACTATTATCTGAAATTATCGATGAAATTGTAAAAACAATTATAAAATACTGATTTCCAAGCATTGATCACAATCAAGTTCATAAAAAAATGTTAGGATTTTTTTTTGCATTTATACTATGTTGAAACAAAGGAGTGAATGTAAAGACAGAAAAATATGTTGCTCATTTACAGTGAGAGGAAGTAGCAAATAGTGGATTCTTTTTTGAATGTATAGTTCTCTGAACTCTGCGAAAGAACATACGTCCTCGTTGAATTTGAACTGAATATTTATCTCAAGCTATTATTTTTAACAATTCAAATGATTTTTATATTCACGGGGATTTTTATACCTTGTATCATTAAAAGGTGCTAGAGCTAATTTCATCCGCGAATTGTAAATAACGCCAAAATTGTTTTATCACTTTCTGCACCGAAAAAAATCATTATTAAAAAATAAATTGAAATTAACAAATTATGAATTGAGATTGATTAGATCAGCTTACTTGCAAATGAAGAGGAAAAAAATTAGTTGGCTGTCTCTTTGGATTTTTTAGTTTTTGGAATATTCCCACTTAAATTTCATTTGAAAAATATTATTAAGATAATTTTAGTCTTCGATTATTTTATGATTTGATTTTATTTTTAATTGAGGATGAAATAACATTTTTTTATCTCCTCTTTTGCATGTTATTATTAATAATATCCATTGATACAAAGTACTGAATACAAAACAAGAAAATGAACTACCGTTATTATCACGAATTAACGAAGAAAATCATCACTCCTTGGGCGAACTGGAAGATCAGAATATCCATCTGGTTTTGCTCGATCACTTGCTGGTGGTAGCTGTTGTTGTGGTTGTGACGAGAACGCCTGAGGTCTTCTGCTAAGGAAATAATTAAATCAATCAATCATCTATCAACAATCTAATGAATTTAATTTCAGAACCTGTAGGGAGACGGAGACTGTTGACTCTGTGACTGCGCGTATTGTTCTCGATTAGAGCGTCGCAAATCATCGTAAGTAGTGAATGCCGAAGCTGCAGCAGGTAGAGGTGGATCTAATGCATAGTGAGCATCTGAAAAGAATAGAAATATGTTCATAAAAAAAATTCATAACTAATACCAAACTATGTATACGCTTTGAACGCAATTCCATCTCGAATATCCGGGAGACAAATATACAATTATCAGAATTTCTTGCTTCTTCAATGAATTTTTTAATGATTATTCTCATTTCGAGAAATTCGGATAAATGAAATTTGAAAGCAAGAATTCAAAATTTTGTAGGGGATTCATATGCTGTTCCTACTATATAAAGCCAAAACATCATTACCTAGATCACTCTGGCTTCGAGATATATCGTCGAATCCATTCGATTGATGAGTATCAAAATCAAGGGCAGACCCCATTGGTGCTGAATCAGGTGGCAACATGCTATCAAACCAGGATCCAGAATCTTGGAGAGGCACTTCTACCCTGGTACATTTAAGAACAATTGACAATAAATTTTCGCCGCTATTAATTGCCTCAGAAAATTGATTAAGGAAGGTAGAATCTAAGAGAATCCGGTTCAGAAAAGGACACTTTCGTATATTCTTTCTGTTAAAGTTAATCATTCAGTGTCAAAATAAGTGCCTCCGATGAGAACCAGTGAAGGTGACGAAAGATAATTTTAGGAATCAGAGAGAAATATTCTGAATTTATGCGCCTTCGAAAGAAAACTAAATTGTGATTTCTTGCATAGCTTCGATAGGAAATGTCTTACTTTACTTGAGGCTGTTTTCCAGCAGTTTGTAGAATCCTCTCCTTCAATGTACTCCCAGGAAGAGCTAACAATTTCTCCATACAAACTGAACGATAAGACATTGTACCAACTAAAAATCCTAATATTGAAGAACTAAATAACACTAGTGGATTTTTGTTCATTTTTCCAGTTTTCATAAAATAATAAAGAGTAGCAGCCGAGGCACCACCCACTGGTAATCCACGATGATAAATTGCATTGTGCTGACATTCCTTAAGTATTTTCACTTCTTGAGGAGTCAATTGTAGATTCTAAAGAATGACGAAAACAGAAGTAGTCATTTCAATTTGTCCAAAATTTCTTTGAGGGTGTAGTCTAGTTGGTTACTTTCGAAAATTTGATTTTTTTTTTACATTTTCCGAATGTATATGTATCTATTTCAAAAATTTCAACGTGTTTTTCTCAAAACTACCTTTTCACGGACGGTCGCCACGATTTCACCGGAACCCGTGGGGCCGATCCTTCTGACATTTTAACCACATATTCTACACATAAATACTCACAAAATAGACTATTAACATGTTAAAATATTGATTCTTAATATATTTCTTCCAAATAGCAGCGCTGAAAAATTATTTTTTCAGTTTTTTTTTTTACTTTAAATTAACAATAATTTTTGAAAATCAATATCAATAGTCCATTTTGTAGCCATTGTCATACCGCATCTAAAAAACTTCGGTTTTTTTATTTCAGATAAGCGGTTGCCGAGATATCGTGGCGGAGCCGACCTGACTCAAAATTATTGCGTTCCATTTAAGTACAAATTTTGTGTAAAAAAAATGAAAAAAAAATATTTTTGTAATTTAAGACTTCATTTATCATTCCTAACAACTTTTATAAACATATCTTCCATAGCAAGCTCACGAGAAATTCCCAAAAATAGCCTATTTTTTTAGCCAACGAACTAGACTACACTCTTGATCAAAATTATGAAAAAAGGAATATTACCATTGCTTCAGCAATTCTCTGAGTTTCTAATTCATCCTGGGAGAGTGGAATATTAGTTCCATACTCAGGTAAAAATTCCGAATTTACAGATTGCTTCATTTCAAAATTTTGATTATTGAAGTTATTAACATCCAACTAATACAAATTTATTATATTTACAATCTATTACGGTGATTCTGATCTAATTTCGAGGTTAAAAACATTTCGGTTCGATTAAGCCCCCTGTAACTCTCTCGCAGCCGGTGAAAACAACACGACGTGGTACGACGAAGCCGGCGGAATGTGGAATATGAACCATGTGAATTTAAATGTCAAGAATAATAACCAAAAAATGGAGGAAATGATAATCAACAATTGAAATGAATATGAGAAACGGTCAAATAAGTATTGTGGAAGAGAAATAGCAAACGGAATAAATATGTTGAATTTTTGAAGAAGTCATTAATTTCTCGATTTTTAAGGTTAATTTGATTTAGGCTGAGTTTCCGGAACCCTTGACGGCTTTTTGAATACCGTAAAAATACCGTATTTATACCATGTATATACCGTGAAAATACCGTGTTCATGTGGTATTTTTTGGGCTCGGTGACTTTTGGGCTCATAATTTATCGATTAAAAATATTTTCATCCGCTGCCTATTTATTTCAAGCTTAACATAGGAAACGCCGCTAACTTGTTTGGCCTATAAGGCCTATTCGCATAGCTCTTAAACCTGAGCTACTGTTCTAACCTGAATAACTAGTAACCTTGAGCGAGACCCTCGGCACACTGCTGAACAATCAGTTGTTCCCGCTTTTTTTCACAACACGTTTCAGTGGAAACGAATGTATCGTGACTCATAATTTTCGTGAAATGAATCACAATAATCGGCGGAAAATTAAAGCTCAGAAACGAGTATACGTCAAAAATTCTGTGGATGATGATAATTTAAACGGTAAACTATTTTTGTTTTGTATTTAATCTCCTTTTTCACGTCAATGTTTTTATGTGCATTCTTGATTACTCCTATGTTCATTTATTTCTTTTGTTTTTTTACAGTTAAAATAAAGAGAGAAAATGAGGATGATAATGAAGCTCCATGTCTCTCTGGTATTTTTGATACAAATGAATTCAAAGATGATGTTGGAGAATTGTCATTTGAACAATTAGCAACAAATGGTTCTAGTGGTATTTGTTTAATACAATCTTTTTTTCTATCGTAACTTGTGAATATTCATCTCTATTATGCTTTCAGTAATAACGTGGAGAAAGGAAATGAGACAGTTTCACTCTGTGATAAGTTTCTTTAAAATATCGTAGAATTTCAGAGGAATGGAATTTTTTTATGATAATGCTGTTCAATGGAGTAGATCGTGGCAATGAGAAACATTCCTGCAAAAATTGCTCGATCTTCCTCCCCTTTTGAGATACTTAAAAGAAACTAATCACATGACAGAATCGGTTGTTCTACTTCACTACTTATTTCATTCAATCATTCATTGCTAGATGTAAAATTGTTGGTGAAACTTATAACTGGAATGGCAGCTGAAATAAAAAGATTATCAGCTGAAGTGCATGAAATTAGAGCAATCCTTGATGGTAAATTATCTGGAACAACTGCAATCACAACGGGACAAACTTTTCAAGCGAAATACTTTCTAGATTTACCATTGAAAACACTCGAAGATTTTGATGCCTTTGATGACAGAATAAAAGCCAATGAAGGATTTCGAAATGATTTTGTAAGTTTTCAGAAATTGTTCAGAGGCCATAGGAGTATAAGCATACTGGATTTGTCCCCAGAAGGTAAGTTAATGATACTTAGAGGATATATAGGTACTAATAACATACACAATATAATAAATAACTCACATTTTAAATTACATACTAATAACTCACAATATAGTAAAAATTTAGATCAATCGATTTCGTCAATCCTGAGAAAAAAAAATTCTGCTTCTTTGGATATTTGACTTTTTCTCAAAAACTAATTGAGTTAGAGATCTGAAACTTTCAGGATCTTATTATTTCATTAGTACCTAGTAATTTCAATAGTAGATTTCCTCTAAGTATCATTAAATTATCTTTCAGGGGCAAATTCAGCAGTTTATCCCTCTACGGCTTTTTGCAAATTTTGTTCCACCTTTCAATTTTCTTGTTCTTTTTTTGTCAGGCTCAATCACTGTTAGCTTTGTTCGATCGTGAAGAACGACTTTCAAGAATTGTAACGAATATATTACGTCGTTATTTAAGTCGGGAATTAGCTATGAAATTCACAGCTACCAAACAGTCCGCCACCAAATTAATATTCAAGGAGACTAACTTCTGTTCTTGTATGTTAGGTAAGGTCTTTTCCTTGCGTTAACTCTGTAAATGATCGATTGAAGAAATTCAATCGCGAGACCTTTTTTGCAAAAACTGGAATTTAACACCAAATGAATTCTGACAAAAATTCACCTCCATTTCAGACGTTCTCATTCAATTGTATGAGAAGGATCCAAAAAAATTACCAATGACCGAAAAAAAATTCTACCAAACATTAAGCAGTATTTTTCCAAATGCAAAAGACTGGGATGGTTGCAGATCACTACGTAGAAAAGCAGCACTAACTGGCTCTGGCGATGATGTTTACGATTATGAGGAGACCGAGAGCCATTAAGTAGTTTTTGTATATATATTTCCATTATATTTTCATAACACAAAACTCCGTTTATTTCATGTATAAGAAAAAAATGATTGAAGGATAACAAATATCAAGTGACAATCAAAACTTGGGAATTACTCTTGATAGAGGATAATCCTCATTGCCATATTCTCCGTTGCTGCGTCTGTAATTAACGTTTGAGTGAGGTTATGTACAAGTCATGTTTTATATAAGTCCACCAAGGGGAAAAATACCTCTGTATGTTACTGAAGAATGTGTGTTTACTCGTTTACAGTATTTGAATTTATTGTATAATAATGAGGAAGAAAAATTTAGTGGAAAATTTCAATATCTATTGGAGGATTCACCCTATGATAATGTTGGACACTTCATACTTAGGTTAGCCTGATAAATTAATTAATTAATGTTTATAATGACGTCTTTTTTCTCCATTTTAATGCAAAAATATATTTTGAAGAAAAATTCTACAATTTTACGACCAACTGATTTTCTGTAGATGGTGTTAAAAGTATCGTTTTTCAATGAATTTATTAAGAATGTTTAGCTATTTTTTGAGTGAACTTTCCCAGTGTTCCAAAGAAATTCAATTCTTTCCTTGTGGTAGAACATATGAAACCTACTTTTCTGACAGCTTAAAAAAATTATATATTAAAAAAGTGGAGGCTTTGAAAAAGGTTCCCCCAAAAATGCTCTATCGCCTTTAGATTACTCCATATCCGCTTAAATCTGGTTTTCATTCACTGCTTTCGTTATGAGTCTCCTAAAAAAATTGGACTGATATCTGTTATAATTTTACAGGTTATTAGTATCAATGTCTTCGGAATCATGGAATTACTGGTTAACACGTGAACGTTTACTTCTGAGACTCCGTCTTGACAATTTATCGCCACGACAATTACACAGATTATTACGGAATATTCTGCGTCGTTCAAAAAATTATGAATTTGATGGAACAACGTCTATCAAGCGATCATTAATAACATTCTCGTCACACTATTTGCAGCCTGATGTATTCAAACACATAATCTCAGATGAGCATACACCAAATTGCGATACCTTTCCGTTCAAAAGTAACTGACAAAAGATATTTCACGCGAAATAATGAAAAAAAATCTTTCTAAATGTTTATTTGATTGCAAAAAAATAATTCCTTTCAGTTCTATTTAATTCCGTGCCTGACTTGGTGAGCAATAGGACATTAGATCTTACGGAGGGTTATTGCATTGTAAAATGTTCGAAATGGAAAATAATGCTGGAGTCAATGTTCAATCGCTTGGTTCAGTATGAATACAGTATTCACAAGAGTGCAATGCGAATTATCGTAAGGACAGATCCGCGATTACAATTAATGAGCCAAAGAATTGTTCAATTAATATTGAAACCAAAAATTAAACTACGTGGTGAATTAACAGCATTAAATATCAATGAAGAGGCCAGAAGATTTCCACCATGCATGAGACACTTGCATTTAGTATTGAGAAAAAATCATCGCCTGACTCACTATGCAAGATTTTATTACAGTTTATTTTTAAAGGACTGCGGTATGGACTTAGCTAATTCGATTTCATACTGGAGAGAAGAATATTCAAAACCACATAGTTGTCAAAGTGGATGCACACACAAATGGCAGAGCAATGAAACCAAATTTATTTACAGTATTAGACATTTGTATGGATTAGAGGGTGCAAGAGTCAATTATACTTCACCAAATTGTCAAACAATATTTGTAAGTATGGATTTTTTTAAAAAGAATATTCACTTGAAACCATCAAGTATTCGAATAATTCTTAATTTTTTTTATGTAAGAGGGAGTGATCATCTTCATGTAATTGGTCATTCCCAGCCACTAATCCATTCTCATTAGTGAAAAATAGTAAATAAAGGCGATGTACTAAATGTTTGTGCTAATATGACATTTTATGATGCAAAATATGTGGTATGACTTCCTTATTTGACTGGATGATCTGAATTGTTCTTTGCTTATTAATTCGTTATACTCTTTTACATTGGTCGTTAATTTTTGGAAAAATTTTGGAATAATTTGGCCAAGCAAATCTCAATTTGAAGTTAATCTCCATGGGAATCAGTGTATGAAACGTATTCTGTTTATTCAATTCTCCGAAAGTCATACACTTTAATCTTTTAAACTATCAGAAAGATTAGTTTCATACATCCTTCATCTGGAAATAAATTCAATTTTTTTCGAATGTTGGAAAAGGACGTTTTTTAATGAATCACTACATATCCTGAATAATTTGATATAACTGAAATACTTTCAATATTAGGAAGTTACATTTCTTTTTGTTAATTCAATTTTTTTATTCAGAATGCTGATCCTGGGCCGAGATACGAAGGCGGTTGTCCATTCAAAACACTGGATAATGAACAATTGAAAAGAGTCCTCAGTGATTGTGCAATAAAGGATGAGAATCAGGATAAATTAATCGATTTAAGGCAGAAAAGTCCTGGTGCTGCCTGTGGTTTATTTTTGTCGGAAAGTCATGAAATAGATGGGACTTTCATGATAAATGATCCTGTGGAATATTACATTACTGTTACTAGAAAAGACTGATATTTATAGCTCGTATTGTGTTATTCCAGTTGAAATTATAATAATTTTATTCAACGAGTTGAGAATTTGGATAGTGCTTCTTTTATCACTTTGTACGTCACCCCATTTTGGACAAGCACTGATAGTACTCCGATTTCTGTTAAATCACGTATATTTCTCTGTTCGTCATCGAAAAATATCATGTCTTCGAATCCAACCCCAGAAGCTTCATGAATCCTATTCAGAAAATAAAAAAAATATATTATTGATTCCACGTATGATAATTTCCTATGGACGGTCCATAGTCAAGGTCATGGACCCGCCATAGACATGTCCATAGATTCTTCTGCAATCAGAAGAATCCCAGCGAATAGTTCTGCAAATATTTGGAGTAAGCCCATTTCGAGAAATTACTAAGAAGATTCGTTTTATACAAGATTTAATAAACTGTGAAGATTTTTTTTTCGATTTTCTGATTACTCATTTCATAACTATTCTACTTTACTCACTTGAAAAAGTGAGCTACTTTACATCCTGGATATATCTCTTTGTACTTAATATATTTATCCCAGCCAAATAAATTCAATAATTGATGTGCACCTCTAATTTCTGACGTTCTAGAAGCTACACCAATTTCATATCCGTCTTCATTCAGTTTTTCCAATATTTTGGGCACATCATCATAATAACGGATCTTTTGACCATGTGCATCAACGATGAAATTATTTTTCCTGCAAGCGTTTCTCGTGTATTAAAAATTTTCTGAATCGATTATAGACTATAATTTATAGTTTTTCAAGGAAATAATTACTTTTTGTGGAACGGAGGAGTGACGTGAGTATCCACCCAGAAAGGCCATAAAGTGTAATCTGAATAAAAAAAATGGAGAATCATTTGTCTTAAATTCGAAAATAGATTGAATCATGACTTTGTTTACTGTTTTATCATCTTCTAACCTAAATCGAATACCAATAACTTTGGTTTCTTCTCCGCCATTTCTCTATTTTTTGTGTCATAGCATTTGTCTAATTAAATAATAAATTATGCAAGTTTGACTGATCTTGATTATTTGAGGCTGCACTATAGTCGAATGTTGGTGAACGCTTTATTTTTTGACTTGAAATTTATTAACAGGATACTTATTACCAAGGTCACTGGTAGCGATGGAGGATTCTAAATCGATTTTTTAAGATCGATTCTTTTTTTCGAAGAATCGATTTTTCTTGAACGATTCTTTTTTTCGAAGAATCGATTTTTCTTGAGCGATTCTTTGAAGATCAATAAATCAATTATTCGATTCTTTTTTCGAAAATCACATGAAATTAAACTTTGACCAATTCTATTTCATACGTAAGCTGATTTTTCACAATTTTGCTTCCGAATGGAAGCTATGTAAACGTGACGTTTTTCGATTTTGAGTTTTCATCGGGAAATGACTCAGAATGTTCCGATCGTATTGGCAGAATATTGAATATCGCACAGGAAAGGGGGTTCCCGAATTAAGCACAAGGCGTTGAGTCCCTGCTTGTTATTCTAGAAAAGGAAGAAAAGGAAGGATATAATATGAATCGCTATGGATATCTGCATACTAGTTTCACATGTATTTTAGGTATGCCAAACGATTTTTTGAAACAAGAATTTAGTGATTCACGGGGAAATGTCATTACACGATTAGGAATGATAGAATGAACCCTTGAATGTTGGAACAATTTATCACGTTCAGAGTTTTCTGAAATACAACATGATCCCATTGGCAGCTGCTGTGAAAGTTGATCGTGGATCTAGATCATTCTTATCTTCTGGCTTCTGATGAACTTCATAGTTTCTCAAGATCGTTGATAATACAACTTTGGCATGCAATTGTCCCACTTTCATTCCTGAAAATTCGTATAACGGCATGAGAAAAACTCCATATCGTACACTGAAGAATAGATTCATTTATAACCACAATGTTTTCACGAAAAGTAAATTACTAGGTTCAGCTTATTGAGAGATATTTCATACCAATACACATCCTTGGACCAAGCCCAAATGGTATATAAGCTTCTGATATTTCATGTCCTGCATCGAAGCGTTCAGGATTGAAAATTTCAGGATCTTCAAAGAACTTTGGATCTCTTTGAAGTCCATACAGTGAAATGTAGATGGGTGTACCACTCTCAAGGACAATGTTAGTTCCCGGTATCTGCACAGAAATACAATCAAGTTCAATTTCCGATAATAACTGGAAGCAAGTTCTATTTCCAATTTATTGTTCATGATGAAAAATAGCAACTATGATTTTTCTCATTCACAAGAACCAGGAGAATTCTCACGTTGTATTCGTCACGATTGAATCTATCAATGGTAGAAACTGGAGGATGCAGTCTAATGCCTTCTGCAATACATTGATCCAAATACTTCATGTGATTGATGGCTTCATAACTCCAGCCATGGTCTCTGATAGCCGTTAAGATATCTTTCCTTGCGCGTTGCTGATATTCTCTATTCCTCGCTAACTCCATCAGTGTAAATGATGTAGTCGTTGCACTAGACTCGAAACCCGAAAAGAATGTGCCTGATTGGTATAAAAGGTTTTCACCTTCGAATTCTAAAATTAAAAAGAAGAAAGGATCAAAGTTATTATTCTTCATTAATCCGAAGAAAACAATTGGAGAATTGCACTGCACATGTGATATATAGCGATTCCTACTAATTCCCTAGCAATTTGCTTCCGAATGGATAATTTTGAATGTGATACTTATGCGTAATTCGGGAACCCCCTTTTCCACTGCGATATTTTATATTCTGCTAATACCATTGGCAGATTGCTTCCGAATGGAGTCCAACTGAGACAGACATTTTTTCTAAATATGATTTTCAGCCTTTTGTGATCATTCAAGATATTTTCCAATAAAAGAATCGAGATCGAAAATTTTCATGATAGTAATGCTTCCATTCGGAAGCAAAAGGAGTCAGATCTATTTTAAAGTTTTCCACTTAACTGTAGAGGGGATTCTGTTCTCCATTTTTTAATTGAACCAATGAGTCAATAAAATCTCCCCTTTTGAAACCGGTTTTTTCACGTTCGTTTACAGCGTTCCAGAATATTTTGCCAACAAATTTCGAATCGAAGAGTATTCGATTCCCAATTTTTTCGATTATTTCTGGCATGAAGAATACTGTCACTAATGCTACCATCCTCTTCAAGCTGTGGAAAAACTGCGATACTGAAAAAAGTGAGAAATTTGGTAACGATGATGAATGATGAAGAATGAATTTTGCATCATTCCACAAAAATCGATTACGAATCACACTAATTCATTACTTTTGCCATTTCGTTATCCAATGTTTCAAAACATTGGTTTTGTATCTTTAATACTTACCACCTTTGGTGAACTCCCCATCGGGATAATTGAAAGAATCCATCCTAGTCCCAAGAGCAACACTGGCGATTAGATCAGTGGTATACTTATAATTGAGCTCCTGAGCATCAACAATTTTGCTATCACCACAATAATTTTTTTGGCGCTCCAAGTAATCTATCATATTCTCTCCAATTTCATTCATAAGCGGAAACATTTTCTTCAGTTTGTCCCTAGTCAAGGTTGGTGTAATTTTCGTCCGCAAATATTTCCATGCAGGATTTCTTAAGCTAAATAAATTTTTCATACCAATACTGTCTCTCTGCTGGTTCCCAGCAAAGTGCCTATCAGAGAAATTTTCAAAATCACGAATCAGAATCTGCTTAATTATTTGTGGATCTCGCAGGAGAAGACATGGTTTGTGAAGTATGTAGAATCCAACAAAAGTTGAATTACTATTTGCAGTGCGATATAGCTCTCCAAGATGCCATCCTGGGGCATTACGGAAAAGTAGAGCATCTTTAAAGTTACCGAATATCAAATTTAGATTCGGCACTTGCTCTACACCACGACGCTTCCAATAGCTTAATTTATAATGAGCATAAAACCAGAAAGATGTGAGTAACGTGAGAAAAATAATCAGCAATAGACTGACTATAGCTATACCGTCAGATAAACTGAGTAATTCCATCGCTGAGGGAATGCTCAATGAACAGCAGCTTATATATCTTCATTAGTTCATCTTTCTCTCTTGCTGAGTGTGAAAAATATAGCTGGAGTAGGGATCTTCGAGGCAATGGCAAAAAATTATTTGAGAATTTGTCAAGAAAAAACCACGCAACTTTCCTCATGATAAATCTATGTTACCAATTATTGCTGTCTGCTAAATAAATTCTATTTAATTCTCTACTGACTGCTCATTTCTTTGACGATGAATTGATAATAGGAAGCGCTTATGAGATTGACCGAATCGGCATAATTCCTCGTTCAGTTTTTTTTTTTTTCAAAAATCGCAGTTTATAATGAGATAAAACAATTTGCATGATAACTTACTCTTTTTCCTTGATGTATCTCATTGAATTCAAATTTGAGTCCAAAGAAGCTTTTATTAACATAAATCATTACAAGTTATGTACATATTTACAAAGTTCACATACGCATAAGGTTCGTAGTTACAACGTCTTACGTCAGAACTATTATTGCTAATAAATTCCTAATAACAAGGAAAAGAATTAATTTCTTTTTTAGGCCTAGTTCAATACTAATAGCTTGGGATAGGAGAACGGGTGAAATTTCGAATTGAGAAGAATTTTGATTTAAAACAGAACAAAGGCAATTTTATTCAATGATTGATAAGTAAAATTTTAACAAGAGAATTCAATTTAAATTAAACCAATTCCATATCTATTTTAATCATTTAAATTTATGGGATTACTGAACTTCCGTGCACGACGGATGATTTAATTCGTTCACTATTATCTTATGAATTCAATGATATTTTAGAGGAACATTCATTAGTAACTGTACATTGTACTTTTTTCGCGATCTACGAGGCTTTCGAAATGTCGATTTCCCTACGACTACCAACCACAAGATTATGGCCGGTTGGAAAGAGACGAGTTCTACTGATTGAACCAACAGCAAATTTCTCGTTGTCGCGATTTTCCCAGAAAAACCATAATTAATATGTAATGATGAGAAAGTTCATCTTTACTCAAGAGGAGGTGGATCATTCGCATTTTTATGGAATTGAGATGATTCACCATTCATAAAGAATCCCAATAATGATGCAATACACTGACCGCAGAAATTACGGTACAGCTTCAGTCTTCGATAATTTTCTCCATTCTTGTTCCCGAAGCAACGCTAGGTAACTGTGATATTTTTCGATTATGAGTTTCCATCACGGAATGAATCAAAATGGTATAGAACGTGGAGGAATCACGTTTTTCAGAGTATACGTTTCTGTGTGTATGTGGTGATGTCTATTAATGGACACCTCCGGATCTATTACATCCAGTGATTTGGAGATTTGACACTACTTTTTTATTCATATGCAAGATGTTCTCAGTGGAATCTTTGTGGAATCAGTATTCAGGACGTGTAGAAAGGATCCTCCCTTTTAAAAAAGAGGGTGTAATGAAAGATTTCACACTATTATTGAACAAGATATCCAAGGTTTGTCATATATCATTGGAATCGGAATGAAAAGTTATTTCGAATGCAGGAATTTTCATACAGTTTCATTGATTTCTCACTTTGTAAGCATGATCTTCCATTAGCGGAAAATATTATAAACCAATTTATTATATCAGTGTCTATTTGCCAAGAAAGTTCTTTGAAAATATATTTCCAATATAGCTTTTGTAACCCAATGTGTTGTATTTGAACACGATT